>JASAND010014317.1:0-49945 GCA_030248195.1 Trissonchulus latispiculum
TCCAGTGATTTAGTTTGTACAGATAAGATAACTTATACCCTGTTAAGTACATTGTATGTAGTAACTTTGCATGGTGCCTCGCACCCTAAACTGACATGCGGGTAAGGAGTTGACCGTTAAACTTTGACGACTAATTGCTATTACGCATTCTCTACCTTTTCATTACTCTACTCAGTCAATCCATCCTTACTGATGTAGATTTAAAATTATCTAGTCGTCGGTCAACCCTTCTGGGCCATGATGCCCACTAGAAGCTCCGGTTGCAGCTTCCGGGATTCACAGCTTCTGAACAAGTGCTGCACAGAAAATCCAAGGTTTACAACCTTAACAAAAACATGTTACAAAATGTTAGTTAAAATAACCAAAAATAAGTCGACAGTCAAAAGAAGCTGTCACAAATTTATTGTTCATATTGTCTGTTTCTTTTGTACATTTCTCCGTTTGTAAATAAGATTTCTATTTGACAAAAGCCTAAAATCCTACTATAAAAAGTAATATAAAGTTCAGAAAATCCAAAAATATCTGAAAACCTTTTCGAAAACGTTCTCTCACTATTGTTATTGTGTATTGTTTAAGTAATTTGCTTGTTAGCTAAGTAATCTAACCGGATAGTGACTTATACCTTGTTAGATGACGACGTTACCTAGATAAGTCAGCGGAAAATAGAATGCTGATAGAGATATACGAAAACGAGTCATAAATGTTATGCATAAAGAGATACAAACTGCCTGGATTAGGGCTCAGCGACTTTTAGCTGTAACTATGCGAATGTGACCGATTTTAACTTCAGGTTTTGTGTCTAACCAGCCATGGCTCCTAGAGCCCCCATCCGTTGCGCTCCTACGCCTGATCGTGATCCTACAGATGATACACTGCCTGCGCCACTTACCTTATACTGTCCGCCTGAGATGCGAGGCCCGTATAGAGACTACGATTGTTTACCTGAGGGTTTAAAGATGCTGCGCGGAACTGTTGATATTTTTACTGATCCTGAAAAGTATGACATGTTTGAGTCAAATAGGCGAATACATTTGACTAGTCCACAGGTTGCGCAAGTTGCTACACTGATATGTACGGTATGTTTTTGGAGATTCGGCTTAAGTTACTACGGAGTGCCGATAACTGTTTATCCAGTAAGTGATGAAGTTCGTAAGTCCCGTTTACCTGCAAAACTGTACTGTCAATCGTCCGTGTCGTCGTATGGTGGTGGTATGTGTCGCTGTCCCAATATTAACTGTCAAGCCGTAAGTGTAATTTTGTTGCAGCAATTGAGTGGTTGGCCCCTTGGCCTGGAGTTTAGGGCACTGTCTAATGATACTGTGCGCGCGCTGCGCGAAGTTGTCGTCCAATTGTCCGAATACTTACCGTCTGACCTTTATGATTTTCGCATGCGTATGGTGGGGGATAGCACAGACTATTATCCTAATATTTTAAGTTTCCCAGGAGTGCAGTGTGCTTATCGCCTCATTTAAGTTCAGTTTGATCAGCGATTCTTTAGTTTATCACAAGAACAGGTTTAGTTTAGTTCTACCTTTAGTTTTTGTCCTGTCCCTTTGCATTGTCATATTTTGTACCGTTACAGCTTACAATTCGAGTTACTTCAGGGTGGTATGTATGTTTCAGAAACATGTCTCAGAGCCGGCTCAATAACTACTTCTACATCTGGATGGACCAGTATGATAATCAATCTGAATTCAGCGACGTCTCGTCGGACGTGATCGAACTGGACCCGGATGATGATGATGCGATGTCGGTGGATTCCGCCATCTGCACCTCTCCGTCCCTTCCCCCGCAGCCTCCCTTGCCCGTGGCCCGCATCCTGCAGTGCCACTACAGTCCGCCGGTTACTGCCGCGGAGACTATGGATGCCCCCTCCAGAGGACCGGAGCGGGAGCGCACCACCCTTCCCCCCGAGCTGCGGAAATCCCACTATGGGGACTGGGTTCATACCTCCCCAGCCTCCACGGAAGTTTTCATTCCCCGGCGGCCCATTTCCATCCTGGGGCCGGAGGTAATTCCGATGAGTACTGTTCTGTGTCTTATGTGTTTTTGGAAATTTAAGTTGTCATTTTACTGTGTGCCTTTTCAGTTCCTCCCCGCTCCCCTCACCCTTCAGTTTGAGAAGTTTCCCGCTAAGGCCCGCTTGCGAGAAGCTGTGCATGCGCTTCTCCCCCCTCTTCCCTCCGTTTTTCGTTGTCCCAACCGCCTGTGTGGCGATAAATGTGTTTTGGTTTTGTATGAGCATCCCAGTTGGGGCGCTTCCGGTCGCATGCCCTTTGACCGTCAGCTGCCCCCACTCATTTCTTTTCTGTTGAATGCATTGCAACGTTCGCACCCGCTCATGCCTGTTAACCTGTCTTCCCACCAGTTTTAAGTGTTTGTTGAACTTTAGCTGACCGCAGATCACTAAAAATGGGAAAATAGCTAAGTTTTGACGGAAATACGCAGATTTGCATGATTAACTTTTGAGAGCATTTTATGATTGATAGAGATCACGAAAATAGCGTTGACGGCAGGTTAGAAGATTGTACAAATGAAATTTTGGTCCTGTTCAGCTACTGTTCTGTCTGTATCTGTTTTGCTGATTCCTGTTTCAGTTGCACGTTCTGCCTGGTCTGACAGCCTTTGATAGTGGTCCCATACCCCTTGATGATACGGTTAGTTTACACCGGACCTTAGACTCCCCGTTTCCCCCCATGAGTTTGCTGTCACACCACGCAACCACTACTGCACCATACGCGACACTACTCTCTGTTTTCTGTTATGTGACACTGGTTACTGTTTTCTATCTTCGGTTTATTGTTACGGTACTGTTTCTGATTAGCTGCACTGATTGCAGTAGAACTATGAATTCTGGCTGATGAATAGAAGTACGCGCCATTGATCGAGATGAGGATGTTCCATCGTGAGACCTAAAAAGATAATAATTAAGTAACAAGTATAAAAACCTGTGTTGTAGCTGTTCTCTGTCCGTGCGTGCCTGTACATATTTCAGCTGTTTCTCTGTTCCTTTTTCTGCTGTCGAGAGGGACCATATCCGGATCATACGCTGTGGAGCCTCAAACTGTCCCGGATATTGAGTTTTATTGTTTTCTGTTTACTAATCTTTATCCTCTGCATCTACTTGTTGCACCTAGAAACTAAAGTAGTTTAGTCTAATGAATGTCGACTTGCAGATGGGTTTTTGATGCATTTTTGAACCTAACCACCAGTAAGCGCTAGATTTGAGGAAAGCAAGCGACTGAAACGTAACTTTATGGAAATTTGACTGAAGTTTCTTGGCTTAAAAGAGGTACTTGAATCATCATTGGGCTAGAGAAAGAGAAACTGCGTACATTGATTGATTGATTGATCGAACTGTAGCATAATCGGCTACTTACTACTTTATAAACTCATGTATACCATAACTCATTCCGTACACGGTTCTATTTCTAGGCTGTTTGCTCAGCAATGGTTTTTCCGTTTTTGGTCCAGTGACTGGTCTTTTCAGTTGGTCCGTGGTTTGATCCCCTTTCTGCTGATTCGGAAGGCCGTGGTTCGATTCAACACACTACAGTCACCGGTCCTGACCCTCACAGGACACTCTTCTTCACATCTTTCAGTCCTGATTTCATCTCTCCCAGCCAGAACCGTCTCTTGCCAGATTCTCTCCCTTGTGGCGCCCCACGTCGGCATCCGCCGACTTCCCTGACTGACGGCGCGCACAACGCCGCGGTGATCACACCCCTCTTCCCCACTAGCACCGTCTCAGATGAATACCACAACGGCCCGGCGCGGACATTCACCCGCCGGCCAGTCCAACTGGAATCTCGTGTCCCCAGGGTGGCACGTTTGCACCCACTCCTTCCTCGGTCGATGAGAACTGTTACCGGCCGCCACTGTCACTGACTGCAGCCTGGAGCTCTGACCGTCGCAGGTCCCTCTCCGGTCACCTCCCCCGTCCTCAACCCCTGGAGCTCTAGCCGTCGTAGGTCCCTCTCCGGCTATCTCCCACAGAAGTCACAGTCCCATCCCCTGCTGCACTGCACTGCCTACCTCACACATGGACTACATTACACCATTGACAAGAAGAATCGTTTGGACTAGCATCTTGTAAACTTTGTAAATTTTGCATCGTATCTGTACAGTTGAATTGTTCGATTTCTTTTACTATTTTGAGTATACCTTCCATATGCGACTCATCGATACTGTAATTGATTGTTCATTTCACTATATTTCCCCCCCTAGTAAAAACCTATCACATTTTTTGCGGTGGAGAGTGTGGAGGATAGAAAAATTGAAATGCTAGGTCTAAGCTTGAATTGACCGAGTTTAATGCTAATTTTGTGTGATTGAGTATTTTTGTGACAATTAATTTTCCATAATACTATTTGGTGACAATTAATTTTTTGTGGCTGTATATTTTTTGTGGCTGTATATTTGGTTTTTTGTGGCTGAAGTATTCTGGTGACAACGATCATTCTCGCGTGTGTGTTGCTAGCTAAGTCTTTTGGATATTGGTTGAATATTTTGAAATTTATGCATGTTCCTGTGGTCATTTTGAGTGTCGTCACGAATCTGCGGTTTCTGTTTGAAGTCATGTGCTGAACTGTAATTGTACCTCTTGGAAAGTGATTTTGAAAAGAAAAGTCCATTTGGAAATTTATGATTCTGTTTACGAAAAAGCTCAAAATTTGGGGACTTATCTCCCCAGGAAACTAAGTGGGGTTAATGCGTCCAAGTTTGGGATTTTTGGGAGCCTCCTTCACCCCGTGAGTTGGGTTCATACGTCACAGAGAAGTGACGTATGATAACACACACATACAAGAAACGCATTACATGAAAGGGAGCCGCAAGCTCCGCCTTACACGTCACGCACACATGATTGACAGGTCTTCCCCAGAACCAAAATTTTCCCTAAATTTTCAAATCAGTCGTGGTTGAGCTGTCCTACGAATTGGTTGTCACTTTTGCTCTGGTATTTGGCTTTGAGTCGCTGAATTGGTTTTGTGACCGAGGGCCCGTGCAGGGAGAGACCGGTCAGTCAATTTGGATTGTGATCGTTGGTCGTTTTGAGACCTTGGAGATTTACAGTTTTGCTTGGCCAGCCACGACCCAGTGTATTTCTACGTTTTCCTCTACTATTTCTTGATTGCAATAAAATGTTCAGGACATCGAGAGCTTCAATTTGATATAAAATTTGGCTATATTTGAAAAATTTGAAAATTTGCCGTTTTTTGACAATAGGCCTCCGCCATCGCACTGAGGCATGCGTCCACAGTTAAACAGCAGCAATTGCAGTGAAATTTAGCACAGAACTTCCTTTCATATGTGCAAACTGGCACACCGAATTTGGTTGGAATAGCTCGGCTTTCACCCGACTTATGGACCATTATCCAAAAAATTGAGAAAATGACGTATATATTTTGAGGCAAAACGCCAACGCGGTAAGCAAAAGTATGAACTACCCACAAGTAGCAGCATGGATTTTGCGTATGCAAATTGAACCTCTATTTGTGTACTGTGTTAATATCTATACGCGAAATCTGTGCTGTAAACGGTTAGTTCAGGCCACGACGAAACATTTATTCGGTGGCATTTTTGTAAGTCAGGACTGTGCAAAAACTGACTTCATCCAACTTTGAAAATTTCTGGAAATTCGCTGAGCTAACACAAAAAGTCCTCATTTAGATATTAACACGCTACCATGTCCAGATTAACATTTTGCCAAGTTATAGCTCATTTGCTCTTGCACAGCGCTCAAACTTTTGGTTACCGCGAAATTTTCCTAACTTTTTTGTTTTCCTATGTTTAACACATGTCAGGGTCACCTTTGGACTTGGAAGACTATTGTGAATGATAGGGAGGAAAGTTTTGCAACAAACGCAACTGTCTTGTTTTGCGGACCCATGGGGAGTACAAAATATGTGAAAATGAGAAAAATCGGAGATGGCCGAAAATTGGCGACCCCCCCCCCTTAAGGTGCTGGTATCGTTTTGTGTAGTGCTTTTGTGGGTATTTTTTGAAACGCCATAAGTTTCGCAATTTTATGAGTTGGAAAGAGCTTTATACATCATTTTAAAGCTTATAATCTGTAGATTCTCATGAGAGTACGAAACAAATAAAAATCCGCAAAAATAGCGAAAATGTTCTGACATAGTGACATCTGACATGCTGAGTATAGACCAAAAATTTTTGAACATCGATTTCTCAAAACTGTGGAATCAGCCAAAATTTTTTCTTGTGCTGTCCTATAAAGGACATGTGGGCCGAGGGTCATTTTTTTGGATTTGGCTTAGCAGGTCTTAACAGTCGAGAAAATCCATTAAATGTGCGGTGACACGAAATTTCGCAACTTTGCATTGAGTTTTCTCGCAACTGCAGATGTTTTAACTCAAACAAAGAAAAATGTCCCTCCGCAATAGTGCGAATTCTCATTTTGCCAAAACTCACGCGAATCCATTGGGTAGTTTTTGAGAAATCGATGTTCAAAACAAAATAATCGCAGTTTTGCCAAAATGGTTTTTCGACCAAATCTCTAGCTTAGAGCAACAAACTCCGGCTAATAGGCATTGATAAAATGTGCAATGGGACTGTGTATCGATCGAGTATAAAAAAACCAAAATTGTCCGTACGATTTGGCAGTAATTTTGAAAAAACTGATTTTCTCGAAAACGTCCATTTTTGGACCCAAAAAATCGTTTTTTGCTTATACTGACTTAACCATTAGAGATAGCTCAAAAGTTGTAAAAGCAAAAATGTTCATTTTTGCGCCCTCTTTCCAGCCATACCAACCAATCTGGTGTCTCGACTATGGGCTGAGAGAATAATGGCAAAAACCAAAAATTTCTTATGTTTGCACCTAAAAATGCGGGACTGGTCGTACAATGTTAAAGAGCACCGAAATAGTATATTTGAAAAGTTTCATCCACTTCCATAAAGAATTAAACCCTATAGGGTCAAATTTACACAAAGCGATACCAGCACCTTAAGCTCAAAAGCACATGCAGTGCGTAAGTGTAATTTGTGTCTGTTTAGAACACAAACATAGCGGGCGAATTTGCTTTGTTCACTGGGATCCAGTTTGGGGAGGGGGTAGGCCGTTAGCGATGTTAGCGAGCATAGTTTATGCTGTGATAAGGGAGAGCTTGTCAGTTGTCACACTCTCATAGTATGTACTCTTGTCTAGACTAACCAATACTTTACAATATTTTAACCTGCTTTAGTTATCTACACTGAAAATTTATGTTTAACAGTTTATTGCAATTCTTTCCCTCCAAAGCAAGACCAATCATATTGGCAAAACCTTTGAATTTGGCACCGACTTTATCTACAATGTAATTACGAACGTTTTTGAACAGAGATATATGTATTGTATGAAAGTCATTTTCAACGGCAAAGTTTTAGTTTCCTCCATTATAAGTGCGCAAATACCAAAAAACCTAAGAATGTAGACTATTCGCTTCAAATAAATGGAGTTTCTCTGTTCCAAAATTAATGACCTATAAAAAGCTTAATATCTGCAAGCAAAGCAAAAGGTACTTATTTTTACGATAAAACTTTTGAAAAAAGTTAGGATGTAGGCTAGATTATTGAAGATATTATTGAAACGTTATTGAAGACAGTAGAAAGAAACATCGTGTCTCGGAAGCATAGTCGCAGGTACAATATATGTATCCCCGCACACCGGTAGACCTCTGAGTCTGACCCAGTGACCTGGTAATACATTTTTAAAATTTCAGCTTCAACTAAGAAAAGTAAAAAATAGACAGGATGAGTGTAATTTTCATGATTGCTAATTTGCCGCATTTTTGGCTTCTGAAACTTGAAGTTGGACGAATTTTATCAGCGTTATGATCAGTGCTGGAAAGTGCCGCTTGAAGGCACACTATTTATTAGTGCTGTAAAATATTTTATTCTATTAATTGTGGTTCAAAGTTTCATCCAAAGGAGATCCGATTAAAGTCATTCTCATGACTTTTGATAAGACACTGACACAGGATGATAGAAGGAATAGGACCGATGATAAAGTCAATACAGCCATCAATCAAAGAATCTTCGTGGAAATGGTGACACCACAATTCAAAACGATTGTCACCCAAAGTTGAGCAAACTACGTATGCTGTTGTAATTTCCTGCCCAAGCGAAATCAGAATTCCCTCTAAGCTGGCCTTCCCAAGGAACGAGAGTTGCAGTCAATCGCCTAAATACAGCTATGTTGACATGTAGTGTTTGAGGCCCGCCGGTGCTTCACCGGCCGGCCCGGCCGCACTCTTTGAGTGACTCGGTTCCATCCCTGGCAAACATGCTCGGTGTGCCCATAGACCGGCCGGTGGCCGGCCGGCTACCGTCCTCGAGCATGTTTGCCAGTGACGGAACCGGGTCACTTAGACTTGACCCGGTTCAAAAAGTGACCCGAACTGACCCGGTGACCCGGTTCCATCAATGATGTTTGCATATTGATGATATTGATGCATATTGTTTGCATATTTGCTGTTATGACTGTTAAAATATTGATATTCGGATGTTATATTAGAAAAATATAGGCGTACGTGTACACTGACGGCGCAGCCCAGACTAAAACCAGGCTTCTCAGGTTTTTAGTCTGAGCATTCATTCTTGATTTTTTATAATTTGGTATAATGAATTTTTCAGACGGTGTTTCTCGCGACCAAACTCGCGATAGCAATAGAATACCACTACTATACAGGTTCGAGCAATATGAAATAGAAGTTTCAAATACTCAGCCAGTTCTCTGCAAAGGAATCACGCCTTTTTTGGTACTACTTGTTACAGTTTTTGTGTAAATATGCATGCAGCTCCAGCATCTAATCCCTGGCCCTCCTTACGCATATCCAGTTTTTGTTGTCTTATTACTGTCGGCGCTGGAACAAGAAGATGATAAAGAAGAAGAGAGTAGAGTATGAAACTAAATCCTATCTTAAATGTTTACATTTTATTTTCAAATTTCGAGAGACCGAGAGTATTTTAATTGTCGTCAAATATATAACACATTAATTTGTTGTGAATAAAACACCCTTATTTAGCATTCCAGTGTGAAGTTTGAGTCTACGTGAATTAGTAAAATACTGTTGCCTTCCTTTTGACTACTAGGATAAGACTTAGATTACAAGTGAATACCGGTGGTGTGTGATGTTGGAGAAATGGTGTCCGTTCAAAACGTCTAACGTTCATAACGTCTACCGACGAAACGTCTAACGACGAAACGTCTACTGCAAAACGTCTAATTTTTCTAAAATTGTGTCACACGTTCAAAACGTCTAAAATCATTTTTTCAAGAAAGCGAATCAGCTTTAATGTTATTTTGAAGTAAATGTATTTTCAAAACACATTAAATTAAACTCACGTCTAGTTTATTGTTTGATTTTAAATTGTGTTTAGTTTAGCATTACAAACTGTGCTCGATGCTACTCGATCATTCTCCGCATTCATCCAAATGCAAGTCACATCTCAGTTAAGTCATGCATCATTAATTAGTTTTGTTAAAACTAATTAAATAACTACAATTAAATAACTACATAACTTTAAATGAGGTCTCAAGCATTTAGAAGTTGATTTGGAGTAGTAATAGACATGCAGATAATAATAGGCATGCAGCAATTATTCAGTGTCTCTGGGCCCCAACCCGGTGAGATAGAAATTTGGGTCTGGCACTACCCCTGCAAGCGAAAGCGACAGGGGTGTGGCACTAAGTGAAAAAATCTGTTGCACCATCTTTACTGATCACAGTCAGTAATCAGAAAATTAGTATTCAGTAAAAATAATCAGTGAATAATCAATGACTAGTTGAATACTGAAGCTAATGCGGAAAATAAGAAGTATATTTGAGACAATGCCAGAACTTCAAACTGAAGATTTGGCAAGACCTGCCACCCACACCCTAAATGGCCTATTCGAGACCCACACAAAATAAGTAAAAAATAATCACTAAAATTTCGGAAAGTTTAGACGTTTTGAACGTCTGACACAATTTTAGAAAAATTAGACGTTTTGTCAGTAGACGTTTCGTCGTTAGACGTTTCGTCGTTAGACGTTATAAACGTTAGACGTTTTGACTTTAGACGTTTTGATAGGGAACCGGAGAAATGGAGGATCCTGACCAACTAGAAATCAATTTGGCGATTACAACGGTTTAATAAATTTCAAGCAAAACTTGATGACAAAATTAGTACAAAACATTAACTTCAAACAAACATGTAAACTTTGACAAATTCAAAGCAAACCCAAAAACCCGGCAACTGCCGACAGAGCAAATAGACCTAACCATCAAAAATAGTCTCCCCAAATATTCTAACCGGCCTTAATGTAATGAGGCGGCGTGACGTCGGTCCTCTAAAACTATTAATGTGTGTGTGAAATTATTTTTATTGAAATTGTGGTAGAAATATTATTTTTAAGAGCGAATTATAATGTGTGCGATCTATTCTGAAAGTGTGTTGTGAAATTTGTTTGAAATTATCGTGCGAAATTTATGTGAAAGTTTCCTGCTTGAAAGTTTTATTGTGTCTATGTATAAATTACGTATATGTGTGTCAGCCAGCCTAGTCAATAGGTGGCGCTGCGTATCTGTCTATTTTCGCTAAGAGTCTCTCTCAGCATCTTGTCTTTCAAGGGGGTCTCAAATTCATCCAATCAAATTCTTCCACGCTGGCTCAAAACTAGTTCTCTCTAGACGTCTCAAAATTCATTTGAGTCTTGTGTTTATCTTTCTTAGAGTGCAGTCGTGCGTTTTGATTCAGCCTCCCCGTGTCCTATACATTAGCTGTGCTTTTTACTTCTGCATTACTGGTCTAAAGTGGGTACCACTTTAGACATTTCGTATGCTCCAGGGTGACCCTGTAGAGCTACTTCAATATTTATTATTTGTGCTTGTCTAATTTGAATTCACCTGCTTTTTAATACTATGAAAATTTTTCTGTCTCTCTCTCTCTTATTTCCTCACAATGTCTTTAAATTTATTCTGTTAGTTTAGGTTAGCTCTTTGTGGTTTATTCTTTGTAACTGTTTGGTCTGCTAGAAATTGTTTTGATCTTTCTTTCGTGCTCAATCTCTGCGTATTAGTTACTTAGGTTATTTTGCTGCACTGTAGTTTATTCAAAATTTATTGTACGCTTTTCGGGGTTCGCCCCTTTGTCCAGCATAATTTTAAAAGTAAATGTGGTCTCTTTTTGGGCCATTTTAGGGTGTCGTCTTAGCCTAGGTTTTTGTATTAGCTCTGTGTATTCGGTAGGTAAGGTTTTTCTGAGAATACTTGGGTAGGTAATTAGTTGTTTCAAGCGTGTATATTTCAGCAAATTTTGGGGTAGGCCTTTTATACTTGAGTCTGTGCTCTTCATCGGCGGTTAAACTCCGTTCGGTAAGATTCACTTAAGCATTTTGGCGAGGTTAGTGGGTCGACTGGAACTACATCTCCTCCAGGTTCGACGTTACCCTTGTGCACAGTTTCCCACTCGTAAAGTTTGGTTGTTTGTACACTTCCAACTTTACATTACCCATTCACTACCCAACCACAACTGAACCTAAATCGTTGAACGTTTGTCAAAATACACTACTAAATTTGCTTAGGCTTAGCAACCCAAATATAATTTATATCTTTCCTGTCGGTGCTAACTTCACACCAGCTACAGTAAGAGAAGTTACAACAGTGAGTTAATTAATTCTGCCCTCCCTGACTGCCTGCCACTGGCCCGCGAGGGAACGCCTTAAGCCTACTTAAGGGGGGGTCCATTTTTGGTCAATTTTTCGACCATCTCCGATTTCGCTCATTTTCACATATAATGATCTTTGAGTGGGATATTTTAACGAGTTTTAAAATTAAACTCGTAGCTCTTACGGTTGTTGAGTTATTTCATCTCAAAGTCGAGGTCCGCATGTGTTAAACATAGGAAACAGAAAAAGTGGTGATTTTATTCTTGCGCCAAAAAGATCTCTCGACAAACAGTTGTAATCCTGCATAATTTTATATTTATAATGTAGCTATAATCATAAACTGCGGTACGCTGGAAGTAGAATTTTGATTTAGGCCCCTAAAATTTTTAAAAAAATTTTTATTTATCGAAAACATTGGAAAATCGTCAAAATTCAACGTTTTTTGCAGCTGAAAAGTGGGGTCTTTGGAAAGAATTGCAAATTACTCTAATTCAGAGGCCTAAATAAAAATTCTAACTCCAGGGTTTCGTAGTACTTGAATTGGCGGTTCCACTGATACCAATGGTTTCATTGTATCTTTTCCCAGTTTCGAAATCTTTTTGGTGCAAAAATGGGCATTTTTAGCAAAATTGTCAAAATTTCGGTTTTTTCGAAAATTTGGCTAAATTCTGACAACAGTAAGGTCCAAATCTGTCTATTTTGTATTCCAACTTGTGTATTCATGTCTCTGGATCCATTTGCAGCATGAATTATGCTGATAGCTATGTCCAGTACTTCTCAGTGTGCCAAACGGGACCCTCGAACCCCGAATTTCTCAAAACAGCGATTTTTAAAATTTTTCAAAATTTGGCATATTATATATCAATCGAAAGCTCTCATTGCGGGGATGAATTTTTCTCATAGAACTATGGGTCGGAAAAACTTCTATTTTAAGTTAACCGCTGTTAAATGTTTCATCACATAAGAAGGAACAAGGGCCTTGCTTCTCCGAGAAATTTTTTAGAGAAGATTCTGATCAAGCCCATCCGGCTGGAAACGGTACTAAAATGTTTTTCTTAATAGTTTTTAAAGGTGTGTAACAAAATAAGCTAAAAACTTAGAGCTGATTTGCGAAAATTTGCCTCAGTTGGCTGCAGCACCTTTGTGCTCGCTCATATTCAAATTGCACACAGTTGATTGCTCGTAACTTACGGAGAACTGAACGAAACAACTCAAAATTTAAACTTGATATGCACGACATATGTGGCTAACTTATGTGTGAAAATGAGCGAAATCCGTCGCCTAAAAATTTTTCATGATGGACCCCCCCCCTTAAGCTGTCCCGGTCACTATTCAGAGTTAAACTAAAGATGAACGGACCATTTAAAAGTTCCCCCTCTATCTGTGCTTGTGATATCATGAAAATGCCCCTCAATTTTGAAGACTTCGTCGGCCTCGTTGCTAATACATACCTGCTACGTAGGTCACAAGCTTAGCTTCCTTATTATAAGCTACAAAATAGAGCACCAGTTTTATTGTTTCAGGGGGAAAGATTAATCAATCTTTAGCATGACGGATTTTTTCAACGAACGCAAAACCGAAACGATAGAAATTAGTTGTGAAACTATGTATAACAAATTATTGTCTGAAAATTAAGCTCTTCGATCGAACTACATAATTTGACAACTGTTGGTCTTGATTAAGTTTTCCGTGCATTTGCGTACCACTGGAGCTGAGGTAACGCTGTTACGTAGTTGTAGTTGCCTTTCGACAACCACCGTGCATTAGGGCCAAAATTTTCGCCGACTGTGTCGTATATATTATTTTGTCACCTCATGCTAAAATGCCGCCTAAACTGGCTTTTCAGAAAGGAAATTAGTTATTTTCACAGCCTCTTCAGTTCCAACTGCAAAGGATAGCTTTTGCAAAGACGATAGTTTGCTATCAAATAAATTATGCTAACTACATATATAGCTGCTAATTAGCACCTGAAGTTACACATGAAATTTTAAGCAAAACCCATCATGTTGACGTGACGGATTCTATGGCACTAGAATTAAGCCAATCAGTTAAACTTGCGGAGAGTTTAGCTTGAAAAAGTAATTTTTGGCAGCATACGGAGCTATTACATAGGTTTCGCTATCCCAATCGATCAGCTTAATTCCTGCCCCATTGCACCCTGTTCCTACTAGTCAAGAGCTTCCGAATATATGCTCCACACCATATTTTGACGTTTTGAACGTTACTTGTAAAAGTCCGATTCTAGAATTTATTTAATTTATTTATCTGGTTCATTTATTCAAAAAAGGGCTATAAAGAATCTGTCAATAGTCAATCCCTTTCGCTGCGTCAATACGAGTGACGCACAGCCGCACACACTATTCCAAAGTGATTCCACACTGTAACAGCAGTTTATGTGGATGCTCTAAAAAGTTAAAAAAGAAAAACTACAGGCAGTAAATTAGAACTGGTGACACCAATTTTTCAAATAGAAATCCCAAGACCAAAGATAAAACAGATCACGTATATTCAAACACTCAGTGGACTTGAATTTCCGTTATTCACTTCCGCAGACAATGAAATCGCTTGCTAAAAATTAATTCCCACATTCCCAAATAACAAAAAGTGATATTTTATTACCAAGTAGACAGTTACAAATGTATGATAGGACAGTCGCAGTCGAAGACTCTTTGGCTAAAGTAGGAAAAAGATTCTGTCCATGTCAAATTCAATTTCCTACGATCTCATAAAAGAGTTGAATTAGAATTTGATTGGAAAAAGGATAATTATCACTCAAAAGACCAAAATAAGACGGAGGCTAACCAATGCAAGCAGACAAGTATCTTGCCGAGCCCCCTGAAGATAAACCTCTAACTTACCTTCAGGGGTACTCAGTCCAAAATGTGATGCATTATAATTAATCCTGAATATCTATCTACTTTTCTTTTTACCTCTACATATATCACTAAAATCCATAAACAATATAACCGACTTTATCTGAAAATGGACTTTCTATTAAGCCTGTTTCCCTAGTTCTCTTCCTTAAATTACTGTATGTAGTGAAAATTCTAAATGTTTAAGGACACTAATCCTAAATCGATGGTCACTGATTTCGAACACAAAAATCCTATAGGTCGTCAAAAACCAAGACAAAATTATTTAGTTCGAAATCAATAAGTTGTGTTGTAGAGTTCAGGTTCAAAAACAAATAAACTTGAAATTTTTGATAGTTGCTCTTCAAGTTCGTGTACAGACTGCTAACAAATATTGACATCAAATTACTATTATTATTATTATTTCCTTAACCAAGAGCTTACTAAAGGAAGAGAAAGGCAGCAAGCCCTTTCCAAAAGCTTGTCGTGTATGCTTGGAACATTACTGAACAAGCGGGGCTGGTACCACTCATACAAAACCAAGAATTGGGGATTTTCCAGATTTGCGAAATCCCCAGTTTTGTTCGCTTCTTACGCCTATATATTGTTGTGATTTGCGATACAAATATTTCGCTATAAACGGTCAAAGTTGGTGCACGCACTTTAGTCGTAAGCCATATGCTTAATTCACAAACAAACAACGTTAACACAGATCGTATGTGACGGTCGGCAATAACAGGGCACATCCAAGAAAGAAATTTTATGAAATGAGGAATTTATGAGGAAATTTTATGAGGAAATTAAGATAAAATTTTCGTTACTTGTACACGTGTAGGGATAATTCTAAAGCAACTTCCTCACACGCAAACAAGCAAACTTTTCTTAGTGAGAGACAAATAACTGTTGCAAGACGCCAACTCCTTATAGGCTAACATGGCAAAAACATGAAGTCTGCTTCCGCACCTTTAGGGCCGATTTCGTGGAACTAAATAGGACAAAGCTCAATCTAAATATCTTCCTTTCGGGCAAAGAGTGTTGCATGATATTGTGTAGTGTGTGACTTATCTACAATCATAATCGCGTCAAGAAATACTTTAGATTTTAAGGAAGAAAACAGTTATTAATTAGTGACTGCACTCGGATTTTCTTGCAAGATTTGCACTGAGGTGTCTCATTTTCGCAGTGACGAATTTTTACCTGTTTTCTTAAGCGTTAAACACTGAAAATATAAATTAAACAATCCCGTATTGGCTACGAAATTAAATATTAAAGTCTGGTCCAGCAATTAATCAAAACGAAGTAGAATAATTATTCTCCAAGTGGAAGCTAAAAACTAAGGCTTCAGAATTACAAGACGAAAAGAGAAAATCTACCTTAATAAAGAAAATAAAAAAGAATAACTGCGCAATTTTGAAAGGCTAAATTTTTGCGGAGAGTCATTTTTTAATCCGCCCGCTTAAAAACTTCTGCCTTTCCTTATATAATTTAAGGATTTCCGAACAGCAGCTGAGCCAAGCTAGCTACTCAAAATTAGTTTATCCCAGATTTCATGCAACTCTGAAAACTTCAAATAACTTTCCAACATTTTTAATCAATGCTTGGGAAATATAAATGGGTAGTTTCTTCCAAATTCCCTCATGAAACTGTGAACATTTTCTGACCTTTCTCCGGCTTCTCAGCTGACCCAGCTTGATAAGACTAATGATAACTTGTGTTTGTGCAGACAAACTTCATAATGCTTTCATGACGAACATGATTTTAACTTCTCCAGTAAATGGAACTACTCAAACAAATGGGCTTTAGGAATTACAAATATTGTGACTGCTGTAGTGCTATGACAGACGGTTCGCGGTAATTTCAATTCAGTAAACACTGTTGATGCAAGGTACCTATGCATATAGACTCATAGAAATGGCAGACTGGGACTCTCCTCGGAAGCTTAGATAGAACCAGATACAGGAAAAACAGTTACCTGCCGTCGCATGCCATGCGATGCTATCAGAGAGACTAGGAGACATACTGCAAAATATGAATATGCTCAGTTGTATTCTATTGTTTATAATTGCGTTTATAATTTCTGCGTTTATAATTGTTGTTGTTGTTGTTGCTGCTGCTGCTGCTGTAGCGCCATTTACCCGCCTGAGCATAGCGCAGCAGACCGGTAGGCCTGCTACGGTCGGGTAGCGGGTGACAGAGCCACTACAGTTGAGAGGTTGTTAAAAACCACAAAAAGGAAGTGTAAACATGACCAATTTCACACAACCGTTACACCGACGCCGACCAACCGAGGGCCAGCTAAAAGAAGCTAGCAAGATAGCTTCAGCACCCCAAGCGGGGTTAGTCGTCCTGATTCGGGGCCACTGGGGCGATGGGATTCAGTCCACCACTCGCTGCCACCAAGCCTGTTTCCTGATCCCTTAGCCGCCCCCACCGATTCTTCTATACGTTTATGATTAATTGAACACAACGAAACAGACCTCCAGTTGTTTCTGCACCGTGTATCGTGTATCCCTATAGTACCTATCACCAAGAGTACATAATACATAAGAGTATGACAGCGGTAAGCTCACTTTCTCTATGCTTGTGTGTTAAAGCTCGAAAACACAAGCACTACGTGAGCGAATTTTGTGCCTGTTTCAAACTTTAGAACACACGCATAGCGGGCAAATCTGTTTGAAGTGATGGGCCCAATTTGCGGTTTGGGTCAGCCGCGTGGAGAGGATGTGTCATGCTTACAATACATAGAGTATATGACAGCTGTCACACTCTTATGTATTACGTACTATTGCTATCACTCTTTTAGGTATCTATTGTTTGAATTTGCCGACATTCGATAACAAAACTCACTTTCACTCATTTGCGTACACTACAGAACTGAAAACCACTGATTTACCGACGACTTAATCCTCCAAAAAAACTAAGAGTTCCTTTATTACCTTACAAACGACCTCAGCAAAATTTAGTTTCACTCATTTCCCTACACTACAATAATCTATTTTTAACTATCTGCTTCCGGACATCTAAACGAGCTCGTACATGAAATAGTTTGAATCGATGACCCCTAGTTGTAAGCAGATTTGAAAATTTAAAGGATCTTTTGCGCTTTCCCCCCAGCCCTAACTCTTTATTTTTTTGACCAAAAACTTTGAAATTTGGTGTGGGTGCATACTGGAGGCTGGTGAATTCAAAAATTCAAAAATTTTAAAACTTTAAAAATTTTTTAAAAATTTTAAATTTTTGTTTGGTAAGGGGGGACCAAGGGGAACCAAAAAAATTTTTGAAAAACATTTTGCTGAAAACATGCATACAGGGGTTGTCTGGGGCGCTGAGCACGAATCTGAAATCCGTTTTTCGATTCAGCTTTTCGTTAGCTCAGTTTAAGCTAGTTGTAAGCTTAACATGTAATTTAACTTAACATTTTGGTTTTTATCGATAGATAAAAATAAAAAACTAAGGCTCGACGGGCAGACTGCCTGTGCTTAAAAGCCGCGTGCTCTCCTAGTTAAAGACTACAAAGTACAATGCCTTCACACAGGAATCGAATCGGAAACAGATGTTTCAATAGCATGATTAAGATACTGGATATATATGGCAAATTGACACTCTGGGTCCACAAATTATTTTGGCGAAAAACAGCTTTTGCATGGGGCTGTAGAAGGCAAAAGCATTGGCAAATTGCTTCAAGCAGAAACTTATGAAACCACTATTGACAAATATTTTATTTGCTCAATTTCACAATTGTCTCAAAAAGGCAAGTTTCGAAATTAATTGAGTAATTTTTTATTTGACAATTTTTATCTGACAGACAGACAACCATTAAAATGAAATGGAGCAAAACCAATGGTTATTCCGATGTAAACTGAAAACGCATTATCTTGGCGCTTTCAATTATCATAATGGAAACTTCAGATTGTTCCTAAAAACGTTTTTGAAAGATTGCTTTCTGAATTTTTTATTTGAAGTGGGAGGACGTGTTCCTTGAGCGAGCAAACCTACCAAAGCGTGTAGAGCAACAAGAAGTGTTTATGTTAATTAACAGCGAGCAAAGGCTCTGTTGAACTTGATGACCACAGGATCACCAAATTCAATAGAGACAGTGGAAAATTTTGCTTAAGTCAATACATCCCTCCGCACAGCTTAAAGAGAGGAGAGCATTAAAAAATTATGAGTTAACATTTATAAACATAAATATTACAGTTTGCGTTACGTACACTGAGGTTTGACACTAAACTAATATTCATTTTAAATCCAATTTAACAAAAATTTAAACACACACTTGTGTGTTATTTTACAATTTTACAATTTTACAGTTTCATTGAATTACAACACCATCCGCGTACTCATGTCGCACACTCGGAGCTTCCCGCATGATGAATGTACATCTGTGAATGCATTAAAAATCGTGCTACAAAGTATACTTGTCTTAGGTTTAAAATAATTTCTTTTTGCTCATTGATTCTTATATGATAGCTTGCCGTAGCTTGCTCTTTTGTGTGCTCACTCTGCTTTAATGAATGTTTAGTTTATTCTCCGGATATGCAGCACTTTTTAGTGCAGCTTTGTTCACTTGTAAGTTCTTGTGTTCTCAAGAACGGATTAAATTTAGTGTTAACAAAAATTTAAAGGTTGAAATAAAGATGATAGGACTATCAAAGCTAATTTTTGATTTTTAGAATGTTTTAACTTTTACCGTTTTGAGGGGTGTAAATTGGTGTAGCGGGCCACGCTGTGTGCCTAGAAAGTGGTTGGGAGCTGACCTGACATAAAATATAAAGGTGATAAAAGTTGTGTGGATAATTCTGACCTATTCTCAATAAAAATGAAATAATCTGCCAGTTCTTTGTGTTCAAATTAGAAATATTTATTTTAAAATCATATATTGCTCAAGCTAGCTCTTACATTTTGAATGTTAAATGACATTTAGTATGAAAAATGAACTAATGCTAGCTTAAATAATTCATGAAAGTTAAAAATTAAATATTACACAATTCAAGATTTTTTAAAAAGTTTAGTTTTAGATACAAATTGAGATACAAAATCAGTTCCATTTATGTATAATTACATATGCAGTT
Source organism: Trissonchulus latispiculum (assembly GCA_030248195.1). Lineage (NCBI taxonomy): Eukaryota > Metazoa > Nematoda > Enoplea > Enoplida > Ironidae > Trissonchulus > Trissonchulus latispiculum. Next base: position 19,574 of record JASAND010014317.1, read on the forward strand.
ACCTTAATGCGAGTTTGTGTACAGCTACCAATTTAAGAGGAAATAGTTAAATCAAGTCATTGGGGGCAATAGTTCAAGAGAATCGAATTTTACTATGTGGTCTCAATCTTCAATTGGTTTACACGCGTGGTCGGTCACAAAATTCAAGAGCGATATAAGCGAAGTCACAAAATTGAATAGGCCCCATCTATGGTCATTGGTCATTTATGAACTTTATAAGTCAAAATTTCTTTAATCACAATCTTATTAGTCAGATTTTCGTTTGTCTGGATTTTATAAAAACAGTCCACTTCCTTGCATAAAGTCTAACAAGATGGTCTTGATGATGACTTTATAAGATAGACCCGAAAATATGAGTGTGTTATGAACTGCTATGAATAGTAAATGTCCAGCTGGTTTTTTCAAGCGAGTTCCGAGATCTGTCCGCCTACCCACATCTACTTTGCGAAAAATAAAGTATAGGCTGATACGTTTAAGGGCCTTTTTGAGGGCCTTCCCTTTTAAGGGCCTTTTCAGTTAAAAGGGTGGAGTTAAATCTTTTTAACTCGTTCAGGTTTATCCCAACAGGTTAGCTAAAATGAATTATTTAACTCTGTGCCTGTGCGCAAAAGGGATTGAGTTTATTTTATTTTTTTAACTCGTTTAATTTGATGTACAAAAGGCCCTAAGAAAATCAGTTAATTTTTAACTCCGATCTACTCTACTTTTTAGCGAAAACGCCACAAGATTGCTCATCAATATGCAAAATTGTCAATTTTGAAGAAATCAGCAAAAGAAGACTTACGAAATTCTCATGAAATTCTGATTAATGAAATTCTGACGAATGAAAGTTCAACCTATATGGTTTTAAAAAATTCTGACTAATGAAATTCTTTCTAATACGATTCTGTCGGGAATGAAACCCTGGTGCTAGATTTACGAAATGACAGACCGTGAAGTTGAAAGTTCTCGTCAAAGGTGTGTGATGTGCTGATGTCAATATTAAGCTCCTTGGTGCAATCTATTGAAACAAGTCGAAATAGGGCTCGCTCAATAATAAAAATGGACTGTGGACGGTTTGGACTGTGCAATGCTGCAGCGACGTTCCAACGGATGATACCGAGTGTTCTTAGTGGAGTAACTAGCAAACTGTGGTAAGTCTATATTGATGACATCATCATCTTTCCGGGAGCCTTTGACGAACATTTAGTTCGGCTTCGCGAGGTGCTTGAGCCGAGCGTGATTCCGGACGGCTCGAGTAGCCCTCGGGCAGCAAGCATTATATATACATACATATATATATGTGTGTGTGTGTGTGTGTGTGTGTGTGTGTGTGTGTGTGTGTGTGTGTGTGTGTGTGTGTGTGTGTGTGTGTGTGTGTGTGTGTGTGTGTGTGTGTGTGTGTGTGTGTGTGTGTGTGTGTGTGTGTGTGTGTGTGTGTGTGTGTGTGTGTGTGTGTGTGTGTGTGTGTGTGTGTGTGTGTGTGTGTGTGTGTGTGTGTGTGTGTGTGTGTGTGTGTGTGTGTGTGTGTGTGTGTGTGTGTGTGTGTGTGTGTGTGTGTGTGTGTGTGTGTGTGTGTGTGTGTGTGTGTGTGTGTGTGTGTGTGTGTGTGTGTGTGTGTGTGTGTGTGTGTGTGTGTGTGTGTGTGTGTGTGTGTGTGTGTGTGTGTGTGTGTGTGTGTGTATGTATGTATGTATGTATGTACAAATCTGGGATCTGGCTCGGGCCCGAACCACCTTTTTGAAATATAATTTAGACGTCGAATTAATGTGTACAAATTTTCGAAAAACTACATGATTTGATCATCAGCAACGTCGGTAGACGTTACGAACGTCAGTCGTTCTGAATTTAGACGTTTTAAACAGACAAGTTGGGGCCTCAGTTGTATGTGGAAAGGAGACGTGGTCTTCCAAATCATCTAGCCAGGGTTTTTTAGCGTGCAGATGTGCGTCTGGACGCAAAGTTTCTTATCTAGACGCAATGAAATTTTAGGGTGTGCATAAAACACGGCTCCGGCCCCGGCCCCGGCCCGGTACATAAAACACGGCCCCGGCTCCGGCTCCGGCCCCGGCCCCGGTGCATAAAACACGGCCCCATCACGGCCCCGTGCATAAAACACGGCCCCGTCACGGCCCCATACATAAAACACGGCCCCATCACGGCCCCATCAAAAAATCATATTTTTGACTAATGGGACTGAATATAACCAATTCAGCATCTCCTAATCTATCAAATTAAATTGTTTAAATGTTTAGTCTTTGAGTTTGAAAAATCGAATTTTGAATTGAAAATGTTATCTTTGAACCACCTTTTTTAAGTTTTTGTATCATGATAAACCTACAAATAACAAACTTTATGTTATGCAGTTATTAAATGTGCAAATTAAATTAAATTGTGTAAAGCAAATGCGTAAATGCGTTTATGCTATTTTATGTAATCTTTTATAAAATGTTATTTTTTACGATCTCTTGAACTTTATGACCACAAGGTGTCAATACGGCACGGCTTACTTTAAAAACTTAGTTACTGATTGCAAAGATAAACATTATCAGTTGATTTTTAAATCACTCGAAATTTCTAAGCGAACCCTATTCTAGATGTACAACATTTGGTCATATGTAGTTTGGGCCGGGGCCGGGGCCGGAGCCGGGGCCGTGTTTTATGTAGCGGGCCGGGGCCGGGGCCGGGGCCGTGTTTTATGCACACCCAAATTTTAGCGGGACGCAAGCTAGACGCAACATTATTTCGGGAGAAAATTCACTTTTGTAAGAGTAAAAAGTTTAAATGTTTCCAGTACCAATTTTTCGTTTTTTCCAAAAATTTCTTCGGGTCCTGGGGGCTCCACGCCCAGACCCCCGGTGTTTCCCTCCTTGTCATGGAATGCCAACCAAGGTGCAAGGTCATGCCTCAATGGTACTCAATGTCATGTTATTTGTTAAGTTGTTGTCCACCTGCATCCATATATATCAGATCTTTTCGAACTCGTGAATTGCACTTCAATAAATACATAGAGATTACTAAGTGCATTTATATACATTTATATATATTTATACATTTATATTGCACTCATTCAACAGGTCAGGCAGGATCAAGATTAGTACTAAAGTGAAACCCCGAAATTAACAAAATTTGTAATAAAAATACACAAAATGGCAATTTGAAATAATGCAAGATTACCATTTTTCTAAAATTTTCAAAAACAAAAGGCCTATGTACGACCAATCCACTATCAATTTATCGTAACTAACGTTAATAGTATTTACAAATGCTTCACTGTTTTGCCGTTGAATAATGCTGCACGGAGCATATATATATACGCTTCTCTAATTACTTTATACTGACTTAATTCAAAATTCAAGAATTCACAGATGTAATTAACACAAAAAATGCATTAGAGTTAGGAGCATTAGTTAGAATAGATGTAAGAGTTGCCAAATTAGCTTTTTTAAACATTTCCACAACGGATTTAATCCGTAATTTCGAAAAATCTCCAACTTCTGGGGGGCTCCGTCCCCCAGAACCCCTGTGCTCATTTGCAATAATCCTGCTATCAAGGATCACCAGTTCTCAAAGTTTTCTAAACCGAATGTATGTTTTAATATTTGGTACCTTTCTTCTCAATGATATTCCTAAATATTTCATAAATATTTAATACTTTAATTAGTTTAACTAACATTGACATATCGGAATAATGTGTGTCAATAATATCGAAAATTACTCAATGCATTCGTTAGATGCAACGGATGCCAAATAAAATCTTTTTAAACATTTCCATTACGGATTATTCTGTAATTTCAAACAAATTCTTCGCCCCCCAGACCCCCCGGTGCTCATTTGCAATAATCCTGCTATCAAGGATCAGTAGTTCTCAGAGTTTTCGAAACCGGATGTATGTTTTAATATTTACTACCCTTCTTCTCAATGATATTCTTAAATATTTCATACATTTTTAATACTTTAATTAGTTTAACTAACATTGACATATCGGAATAATGTGTGTCAATAATATCGAAAATTACTCAAGGCATTCGTTAGATGCAACGGATGCCAAATAAAATCTTTTTAAACATTTCCATTACGGATTATTCTGTAATTTCGAAAAATTCTTCAACTTCTGGGGGGCTCCGCCCCCCGGACCCCCCGCCGTGTGTGTTGGACGCATCTATATTCTAAGCAGGTAATCCTGTAATCGTGCATTACAGTTAAGCAGCATCAGCTTTCTAAATAGTCTAAATAGCTTTGCACTAAAGAAATTATCGAAATTTTCAGAAATAAAACAATTTTTGCACAAAAAACACGCTAAAACAAGAATTCTGCCTGGACGCAAAATTTCTTAACGGGACGCAACTTAAATCTGCATCCAGCTACACAGGCCCATGTTGATCTAATTTTCAGTAGGTATAAAAAACTGCTTGTATCAATTTGTTTTAAAATTTGTTCAATAAAGGGATCTGCTAAGTTCTTGGAAATGAAAATTTTGATTGGCTCTGTTCTGGCTTGTAAGAACAGAATCTGTACAGAACCTGTTTACCTGTAGCTTTGTGTAGTGTTCTGGTTCGATCTAGACGTGGGTGGACATGGAGATTAGGTGGTCTCACTCAATCTCCTCAACACACACACGCACACACACACGCACACACGCACACACACGCACACACACGCACACACACACACACGCACACACACAAATACATTGTAAATAATTTTGACGTTACTAGATTATTATATTGTAAATAATCCAGTTATTATCAAATGTACTGATAGAACAACTTTAAATTAAGGGATGGCATTAAACTTCAGATATTTTCAACTAAAACTTGTGAAACTTGAAGTCCAATCAGAGCTGAAAAGAGGGTGAAATTGGTACTTGAATCCTCCAGCTTTGATTGCAAGATCAAAACAAAGTCAGAGTTCTTTTCCTGCTTGTCTTCACGTCAACACAGGCACATCTTATATATTCATCCGACATCAGAGCACAGCTAACCAAGAACAGCACAAACAGCAGGGATTTTTATGCGGTGGTCTCAGCCTCAGCCGCCGTGTTTAAACTTCGGAAACTGTGCTGAAGCTGCACAATGTGTGTACAACTCAGCGTTGCAATCATATACATTAACAAGCAATATTGTCTGCAAAAGATTAAATGTTGTCAAAAGAACATTTCCATAAATTGTAGGCCTGCTGCGCAGCGGAAACAATTTTAAAGTAGAAGTTACTGGGAAACTAAGCAAAATGCAATTATGCAAGCAAATCCTTACCAAGCCTTACCATAAACTGTAAAAGAAATACCACTTTCATAAATTCGCAATGTTCGCATGTTTTACTTATTGACTGAGGTTAAAACCATTCCATCTGAGCCTAACTTTAACTTCACATAAATATTGTTCTTCAAAATGATCAGCTTTCGTCTGCAAAAGGTTGAAAGAGATCTTTAGCCTGTCAGTGAAGAATAAACCTGTTTCCTATTAATGAATTAGCGATCTTTCTGATTTTATTTGCTTTGTGAGTCATAGCTGTTTTGAAACCGGACTGTAGTGTAAATCATGCTCTGCCATCTTAAGGCATTGTTTACACGCTTTCATGCAAAGATCTATGTTTTGCATGTCGTTGCGTGGGAACCAAGATGGCAGAGCAAACATAAGAGAGGGGTCCTGTAACTGTTTAGCCCAATTTTTATCTGTCCTTGTACATGATGCCAAATCTGGGGGGGGGCAAGCAGAAACATATTCTCCTACAAAGACAAATTTTCAGAAAGTGATTCTGCATAAAAACGAAGTTAAGTCAACGACACCTATTTATTCCTATATAATGTTAGAGAAAGGCCGCCAGACTGACTTCTGACCTGACTTCAGCTTGATTGTCTATTCCATCGATCCCTGAAGTTCGAGCAAGCTTGTCTTGTCGACATACATTTCTTGTACAATCTGATAGCAATCTGATATCAATACCAGGATAGCAACCAAATTTTATAACTAAGTTAAATTAAATAAATTTATTTACTTCGTGTGAATGAATGCTTGTTGAAATTTCCTGCTTTATTCATTCTTTCTCTTCTCATCCATTTTAGTTTCAAATAAGGTGGCTGTCTTTATTCGCACACTTGGGAGATCGGATCTTCCAAACTCCTGCGCTATATCAAACAATTATCACTCTGGCGACACGGACTTTGCTATTGACTATCAGATACCAGATTAATTCCATCACTGCGACACAGCACAAGCTAAGATATCAACATTAAACTTTAATCATAAAGAAATAATGAAAAACGCCTGCCTGCAGTCACTAAGGCCGTAGCCTTTGTCCGAACAGGAGAGAGCCAATGGGCGCTGTGAGAGCGCTCTTACCCAGAGAGAACTAATTTCTGGAGCTCCTGCCTGGTTGTCCAAGAAGGACAGCCAGCTCGGCTCTATCTGTGCTGCAACATAGCCAGAGAAGGCTTTATCAAAACCTCTCTGACTGTGCTATGCACAGAAAGAGGACTGCAGTGGCCAGCGGATCTCCGTAGAGATACAAACTTGACGTAAACATTAAACTTTAAGGTTCGTATGTGTTAATTCAGAGAAGGTGTCACGGTGCAAAACTTCCCCCCGTGCAAATCTTGCCCCCGGAAGATTTGCGCCGGTGCAATTCTTCCCCCGGGGGAAGATTTGCACTGGTACAATTTTATTGTTGTTAAGAATAATTACAACCGAGGTCTTAGCTAAGCTCTGGCTCATAATTTTGAAATAGTAAAATGCAGCTCACTTGAAAAATAAGTTGGTTAGAACAACGCTATGATGCGCCTTTAAACCCATTTCAGGGCAAAGGGAATTTTCAACTGGTATGGTATGACAACAAAAACTGGAAACAGCTATTTCATTTACAGGTTCCGCAATAAATATATTAATTGATTAAATTTGTCCAGTGCTTTGTAATCTGTTGTAACTCCATGAGTGAAAGCTTGATTTTTAACGTTATTTGCGAATTTACTTTTATTTACGTGTCTGAGTTATCGATTTACGTTAATCGAACTAATATTAACTTTAAGATTATTATTTTAACACCTACAACTTAAAACTTGCATTTATTCTTTTTATTACTCTTTACTTCAGAATCTAATTACACTTAAACCCTAATCCTGCCAACTCCTCCATACTCTCTTGAAAAAGCCCGTGGATGTCCAAAATTGGGACCAGCCTCAAAACAATTAAATACACCAAAATCCAAAAACGGAACTAAGCTAGATTTAGATTCTTACACACACAGTAAGATGAAAATATTGTGAAAGGTTGAAATCAGGATCTGAAAGATGTGAAGAAAAGTGTCCAGGGCGGGGATCGAACCGCCGAGCTTTGGTTTAAGAGTAGAACGCTCTACCACTTGCGCCACATCCCCGGACAAGGAGACTAGATTATTCCGCTGATTTCAACCTTTCTGGGTAGCTGATATTTAACATACTCCCCTTGCCAATTGAAATTCGGCCTCGAATTTCCAGGAATTGCAGGTCGGGTCCTCAATCAAGCACCGTTTGTGGTCTAAGGGCGGCTCCCCGGCTGCCTCCTAACCCGAGGCCATATTATACTTCTTTCTTCTTCAAAGCCGGGAGCCTTTATATCAAACCACACAAGAACCAATAACCATCATATTAACCCTTAGCACCACGAGGACCACCATATACCAAACCAATTATCTCAAGGACATGCAATTCCACAATTCCCAGGCATCACAAACGACTTCATCTCCTCAGAGCGGTAAGGACACGGCACGGTCGCCAAATGTGAAAGGTTGAAATCAGGATCTGACAGATGTGAAGAAAAGTGTCCAGGGCGGGGATCGAACCGCCGAGCTTTGGTTTAAGAAGTAGAACGCTCTACCACTGCGCCACATCCCCGGACAAGGAGACTAGATTATTACGCTGATTTCAACCTTTCTGGGTTGCTGATATTTAACAATATAATAGTTTAAGAACGCCGAAATATGTTTGAAAGAATTAGAATTGAACTTTATGTATATCCTACAAAATTGGAAGACGTCCGGAAATTTAAATTCAAAGATTTTCCATGCTGTACATACTGGCATTACAACTTCTACTGGAATATGCTATTATTACTATATGGAATATTACACATTATTAACTTTAAAAAAACTAAAAATTGAAAGAAATTTGACATTGTAGACAATCTTAGGTTTTAATCTGTGTATGCATTTTCCGAATCTTAACTTGCGTTTGTACACACCTTTCAATCAATTTTTCAAAAACTTAAAAAATTTGTAAAAATTAAATATTTAATTTTCAGGGGGCAGACAAACGGGATCCAAAACGTATTGTCACCAATTTCGCTCACATTTCGCTCACACGTTGAATACGAACATGAGATTAATTTTGTTGTACAGCTTTTTGTTAGCTCAGTGTTGTGCTAAGTTAACAACACTAGCTTGCAATAGATCAATGAAAAGCTGAATTGAAAAACGAATTTCGGATGGATCCCTGAAAACACTTTTTTACAGCCACCTCACCCCAGTCGGTTCGCCGGTTAGGGGTAGTGCCAGCGATTTTTGAATTTTGTCTGGGGTGTGGGGTAGCTGACACTGAACAACTGCCGCAGCAATTATCCGAGGTGTTCTACAAGGCTATCAGTACGTCCATTACTTTCACCGTAATGAAGGTCTTGTGGTAGCTCCACCAGCAGGCGGCCACCCCTTGACAATCTCGGTAAATCGCCCAGGGGGGATATGCAGGGTTTCCCCTGCGGTATCACTAGTTGCGGCCCCGTTTCGGAGCCGGAGAATGAGCTTAGATCTGGGTAGATCAGATGCTCACCATGGATCCGTAGGATCTAAATTTTCGTGTTGTCGGCCGATATGATGCAGAAACTACATCCTCCTTCCTTTCTGATCAGCCTGTGCAAACGCGTAGGTTGTTTTCTGATTACAAAGCTTAATTTATGATAAAATAATGTGACTTATCTGATCCACCTCCGTTTGTATACAAATTCACTTTGTCTGCGCCTGGTAACCCCTGGCGCAGGAGGGGCAAGGGGGGTAGTTACGGCACTGGTAGAGGCAATAGACGTGGTGACATTAGTAGCATTAGTAGCGGTTGTGGTAGTAGTAGAAGTGGTAGCTGGCGTTGTGCTTGTGGTAGTGGTGGTTGTAGTGAACAGGTTACAGGATAAATTCGCCGCAAACTCAGGATACATACAGATGAGCTGAGACGTAGATATTGCCAGAATTGCAGGAACGCAGCCAGTCTCAATTGTATGTAGGATCAATCGGACCGAGTATATAAATGTTTCTTTGCAGTACTTCCCCAGTATCAACTCAAGCTTGGCTGATTTTCCGTAGTCGAAATTTATTGAAACAACGGCCATCAAAGGTTCACTGACTAGCATTTCTTAACCTTCCCTTGACGTTAATATGGCCAAATGACAGATGAATCCTTTAAGCAGCAGTAACCAGTTTTTCAAGTACAGACGCATCTATGCTTTGTCGAAAGAGGATTAGCTGGTTTGTTTTTGCACCATTTCAAACGCTCAGCTTCTTTCACCTTTCACTCACTTCACTCAGGATTTATTCCTCCCGCTGCAAAGGCAAATCATCGAGTTCTCGCGAAAGCATCACAGGACCGCAACTCCTGTTCCGTTACTTCGGGTCGGGACAACATAAATGTACGGTAAGGATTAAAGATCGAACGATCACAGGCATAGCTTGGACAATGATTGAAATCAAAATCACCAATAAGTTTCACAACTAGAGAAAACATTCTTAAAAATTTTCATTTTGCGCGGCAGTCTCTGCACGTGGTGGAAACGATCTCACTTAGTTCCTGAAAACACTTAGATAAATGATCTAACAAACTAGATTACCAAGCTTTTTGTTGACGTTGCGCCTCCAGCTTAAACAAAAACTCTTGTCTAAAATCTTAAAATCTTTAGAAAAAGATTAATTTTTCATTTTTAAAACTATGAAAACTTGTTTAAACCAGCAACAACCTGATTTCATAAACCCAACACGTCTATGAATGTTATGGATAAAAATGTACCCAACTGAGATTTATCCCCCCAAAGAGATAGAGAGGAAATAACCTTCAATTGATTCTAACCAGCAGATTTTGGTCATTGATCAACGCTGTAAATTTCAACAGCAAGATACTGGTTCTTTCGATTTAATGTATGTTAAATTTGAGGGATTTCATTTAATGATTCAACGCAATTTGATATAAGCTTTTTACAAGTTAATTTTCTGAATTAAAACTATAAAAACGAAAAATTTAAGGTCGATTGACGTCGATACTTCACCTATTAAACAATTAACTGGCAAAAAACAAAACGTAGAATTGTTTGAGTCATTCTTAACTAGCACCCAAAACATTTTGATCATGGTTGCTAACTTCACAGTCGCTGTGAACGCTGGTGCAAATCTTTCCCCGGGGGAAGTTTTGCACCGGTGTAAAACTTCCGGGTATTGTTTTAAGCTAGAGATTTGGCCGAAAAACTATTTTGGCAAAACTCGATTATTTTATTTCGAACATCGATTTCTCAATAACTACTCGACGGATTCCGGAGATTTTTGACAAAGTCGAAATTCGCACTTCTGCCGGAGGGATGTTTTTCTTGGTTTGGGCTAAAACATATCGAGTAGCAAGAAAACTCAACGCGAAGTTGCGAAATTTCGTGTAATGGTGCATTTGGCCGGTTTTCTCGATCGTTAAGACCTGCTGAGCCAAATTCAAAAAACGTCCCTCGGCCCATATGTCCTTCATATCATGGCACATAAAGAACTATTCGCCGATTCCTTAGTTTTGAAAAATCGATGTTCAAAAATTTTTGGTCTATATTCATCCTGTTAGATGTCATGTCAGCATGTCAGAAAATTTCTGCTATGTTTTTATTAATTTTGCTAGTTTCGTAAGCTCATGTGAATGTACAGATAATAAGCTTTAAAACGATGTATAAAACTCTTTCCAACTCCCAAAATTGCGAGTTATAGCGTTTCAAAAAATCACGACACAAATCACGACACGACACGATCACATCACTGCACAAAAGGATACGATCAGCTGCAATCAGACCAGCAGGAGTTATATTTTTGCTTTGTTTGACAGCTGACTGGGAACAGGCATAGGCATGGCGTGTGAAAAAGGTACTTCTGCGTCTACTTCTGCCTTCTGCGTCTATTCCTGTGTCTCCCCACTCAGAAATTTCTCAAAGCGTGGTAAGCTAAATTTAAAAACTAATTCTACACCTTTAAATTAAAACTACAATTCTTCTTTTGTGGCCGTTTCAACTTTCCTGTCTGAGGACGGCCTTCCTACTCTTCCTTCCTGCAAACTATACAAAAAAGTTCCCCGTTTTTTAGCCCTATGCGAGTGGACTGGTACGTTTCAGCCATCGTAGTCACTATGATATGCAGAGGGCAGCCTCAATCGCCAAACAGCACGATTGCGATTACTCTGGACGTGACTGAAATATCCGTAAGTCAGGACTGCTTGCTCGGGGATCTTGTTTACTCTTGTCGCATGGACAGCATGATAAAGGTATCTAACGAGAACCTGCATTGCTGGGCACCAAGACAAAATAAAAAATATTCTTAGTGTGATATAGCTTTACGTCGGCAGTTGAGGAGGCTTCGGCAGGTCGAGCGTGCTTACGCGAAATTACGGGCTTCCGATCTTTTTGTGCAAATTTCACAGATTAGCTTTACTGCTGAAAATATGTGAAAGTGCATATTAAATTTCTCAAGTCAGAAATTCCTAGCAATATTCTAATTATGACTAATATTCTCATTATTCTAAAATGATAAGAGTATGGTTGACAGTAGTGATGTGGATCGGATCGGATCGGCAGCCAAAATCAACTACCGATCCGATCCGGTAAATGGCCGGCGATCCGATCCGATCCGATCCGATCCAGCCCCGGATCGGACCGATCCGATCCGATCCGACCATAATATAAATTTTCATTTGTAGACACTTAAATTGCAATATTTTCCGATTTCTCCTTATTTTGCAAAACTCTTCATCACACTTCTTACCTGAATCATATTGAATAATTCTGAAAGTCCGTATCAGAAACTGCAGCTGCAGAATGTGTAGCCACTTTGAAAAATAGCGATTTGTTTTGTGTTGGGTGTTTAAGATCTAGTGAGAACTACACAAAACAGTGGGAAATGAGAACTATGCAAGGATAAAATAAAACTGAAGAAACTAGAGTTTATGACCAAAAAATGTGCGTACAGACTTTGGGGCGATACTAAGGCAGACGCACACCTCAGCGTAACTTTCGCAAAACTTAGCCGATATAGTTCAAATTTGGTATGGATGCATTTGAACACATTTCTGATCGATCTGCAGCAAAGTTTTAAAATTTTAAATTTTTAAGTTTTCCAAGGGGGACCAAGGGGAACCAAAAAATTTTTTGTCTCCGATTTCGCTGAAAAGTTGCAAATAGGGGTTTTCTGGATTGCTGCACACGAATCTGAAAACCGTTTTTGGATCCAGCTTTTCATTAGCTAGCAATAAGCTAAAGCTGTAAGCTTAATGTTTAAGCTTATATTTAGCTAACGAAAAGCTGGATCGAAAAACGGTTTTCAGATTCGTGTTCAGCGACCAAGATAACCCCTATATGCAACTTTTCAGCGAAATCGGAGACAAAAATTTGGTTCCCATTGGTCCTCCCTTGGAAAACTTAAAAATTTAAAATTTTTAAAATTTTAAAATTTTGCTGCAGATCGATCAGAAATGTGTTCAAATGCATCCATTCCAAATTTGAACTAAAGGTGGCTTGCACCAGTCGTGTTTATCTCCCGTTTAAACTAAACTTGAGTTTAAACTCGTGTTTAGTCATTAGTAGGCCTGCACCAGTCAAGTTTAACTTAAACTGGAGTTTAAAATTTGTGTATTTAAACACCACCTACTGGAAATTTAAACTTGCGATGGACCAGGTTTAAGGTCGTGTTTAAGGCAAAAATAACAGTTGCTTGCAGTTTTTGACGTCGGATATAAAAAATAAGAAATCATTAAAGTTGTAAACACAGTAATTTTATTAACACTGTCTGAAAATTTACTTTTTTGACGGAAAAATGGTTGCTTTGATTTTTCATCATTAATCTGTCAGTAGCGACTGTACATGCTCCACCCTCACAATAAGTACGTTGAAAATAATTGATTTATGCTGAGGAACCAAAAGATGCTTTCTTTTTCTTTTATAGTCTCCTGTTTAACGTCAGGTTTAAGTCTATTCAAAGTTCTGTTAAATGAAGTCCCATTTAAACCTCACGTTTAGCTGCTGTTTAGTTTTAAAATTCTAACTTTTTATTGGCCAAATTTATCGTTGTGATTGGCTTGCGGAACTAAAACGTGACCAAGTCATGTTTAAGTCGTGTTCAAATTTAAACACGAGTTTAGTTAAGCAGTAGTTAAACACCACTTGAGCAAGTGATTAAAATTTAAACTTAAACTGGAGTTTAAGTAAACACGAGTTTAAGGGTTATTCATGAATAAACTAAACACGACTGGTGCAAGCCAGCTAAATCGGTTAAGTTTTGCAAAAGTCACGCGCAGGTGTGCGTCTGCCTTAGTATCGCCGACTTTGGTTGTATTTATAAGCAAACAATGTATATGTTTTAACATCGTTCGGAAAGGGAGAAAATATACGGAAATTATATTATATAATATATATATAAATAATATATTATATATTATAATTATATTATATAATTTTATTATATAAAAAGGTTCTATGTACGGAAAATCTAAAATATACAAAGGTTTGCTAAGATTTATGCACATTGAAGATATAGGTTTTTCGTGATTAGATAGATCTGGTTCCGCGTCATATTGTTGCACTTACAACCTTTTCAGCCAAAGAACATCCAAATTTCGGGTTTTCTAGATGTATATTTTTAATGCTCACGATATGGTTATCATTTAAAAGCTCTTGACAATCTGAACACGTTTAATACAATCATTTCCCAAAATGCACTCGATTCCCAAATTCACGAAAACAAGATTTATCCGGATTTATATAAGTGTTTTCCACCACCCACAAGCCCTGGGTCTGACTCGAAAGGCCTTGGCGAGCTGAACAAACTTTGCAATACAACTAGATCCCAGAAATGACCCCAGTTCATGAGATTCACAAAAACTTCCATCCATGAATAGTGAATTCGAGAAATTGGAAAATTTTCAGGTATTGGTTCCAGCTCATAATTAGCTTTTAAATAATACCCTATCATTTAAATACAAGTGCAAAAATATGCACCTGGAACATCTCTATTTGACCACGGATACAAAATTTTGAATGTGGTAAAATTTTGGAGAAATTAAATATTTTTAATAATTAAATAATTAATATTAAATATTAAATATTTTCTGTGATTCAATCCCGATATGCAGGTTGTTCTAAATCTCCATTTCAGGACGATTCTAAAAAATATATATTGTTGGGGTTTGCTCTGAAGGCATAAGTTCGCAATAAACGACCAACGTTTGCACACACAATTTTGGTCGTACAATAGCATATACAAAAGTGCGTCCGGCGGATTTTGCAGGTTGTCCACTTCTTAGCAAACGCACTTTGGAGAAACATTTTCCTTCCAATTTTAAGCCTGGTTCACACTGGTGTCTTATGTCTTATGTCTTATGTCTTTTGTCTTATGTCTTGTGTCTTAAGGCGTTCACACTGATGTTTTATGTCTTATGTCTTATGTCTTTTTGTCTTAAGACAGACTTGGGCCAGGCTCAACTTTTGTCTTATGTCTTAAGAGATAAACCAATCACATTGCAGCTAGTGTAGTCATTGTCAAGTTCATTGGCTGAAAGATTCAAATGTGCCGCCTAAGACAAGAGACATAAGACAGCAGTGTGAACGGTTCTGTCTTAAGACATAAAACATAAGACATACGACATAGCACAAAAGACAAAAGACATAAGACATAAGACAGCAGTGTGAACCAGGCTTTAGACAACGTTCCTATCAGTTGAGAACTTTTAATCATACCAGAGTAAGTCACTCTCAGCGGTCAGCGGCACCGAATTTAAAAAGCGGAACAGATTGTCCAAAAATTAATTAGCAGGAAATATTAGAGAGCAATTCCATTTGACTCTTTTTTATATATATATGTGAAAAACTTATTTATCCAGAGAGAGAACATAAAACAAAAAACATTAACAACAGAAAATTCAACATTTGAACAAAACTCCGAAAAGATTTTAAAAATTTCTTCGAAAAAATTTGGAAATTTTGTAAAAAATTGGAACAAATTTTCAAAATTTGGCTCATTTGCCGGATCGGCGATCCGGAAAAATCAAGCCGATCCGATCCGGCCGATCCGATCCGAAAATTTGTCGATCCGATCCGATCCGATCCGACCCCGGATCGGTCGATCCGATCCGATCCACATCACTAGTTGACAGTGCTATTTCGGAATCTTTGTATATATGCAGTATTCACAGAAACGACCCCCATTTCAATCTATTCTGCACACTATGTCAAAAACTGTTTCCAGCTGGTTTTTTAAGTTATCAAATATTTGTCCATAGAAAATGTGTTCCTTAAAAAGAATTTTTCAGACTAATAAAAAATTTCTTGAAAACATTGATTCTACCAAGAGTATACAATATATGAGTGACAGCTCGCAGATTCTCTGTTATCAGCTGCAGGTACATGCACATGCTGTGCACGCTAACGGCTGATCACCCCCACAAAGGTGTACCTAGTGACCCCCCCACACAAATGTGTACCCGGTACACATTTCTGTAGGCTCACTCGCCATGTCACGTGATAAAACTCGAAAACAGGCCTCCGTGCGTCTTTTGTCTGCTTCGAGCTTTAGAACGTCAAGACAGCGTTCGAGTTCGTTTAACCAGGTTTGTACCGGGTACACATTTACGGGGATCACTAAGTACACGTTTGTGTCGGTGATCAGCCGTTAGCCTGCAGTTGATATCAGAGAACCTGCCAAATGTCACTCTTGTATATTATGTACTCTAGATTCCACAAAGTGTATGTTACAGCATGCTCTCTTAAGTTGCTTTGACGGACACATAGGAAAGCCTGCCCAACTACAAATACAATGCAAATAATTTTATTTTAAAATAACAGTAACAGACAGAAGTAGTAACAATAAACAAACAGATAACAAAACCCAAAACCACAGCATACGATTCTCCGAATTCAGATTACCAAAATCCCTTTAATAAACTTTGAAAATACGTAAAACTGAAAAACAATTTAATGACCAACATCAACGTTTCGGTGGCCAAATGAGTTGAACTTCTGAATGCAGAGCTGACGGAACCCACTCCAGATATTCATCTAACAAAAATAGAAATTCTGTAGTCCAAATGCTGTCCAAGTCCTTGTAACTTCGAACATCTCTGGCAGCTAGACGACCTAGCAGCAGTTCAATTCGCCTTTGTAGGCCCGCCCAACTTTTTAAAATAGTTTGCGGTCGGGCCAACAAGTTAGATGTATACCGTCGAAGCCTGGGGCACAGGGAACCGTCCAGAAAAGCAACGGCAAGCCTACGATAGTAGTCTAAATTCAAGGGATGTGCAGTTGCAGCTGGAGGTAGGGACCACCCCATGGCTCCAAACCAAACCGGAACACTGCAGACTATTCGATCCTGAGGTGGGGGTTGATAACAGGGAGCAGGATCCGGCAAGGGATCGTCTCCAAATCTACAGTGACCAGGGGCCAATTCCGACAACCAATCAGATTCAACTGCGCATACGGTTTGCATGTATTTTTTGGCCGGCTGACCTCCTGACTCAACGATTTCCTGAAACAATACGAAAGATGCTAACAAAGAATCTGAAGTAAACTATGTCTCAAGAAGTACAACTATTAGAGCTGTGCTCGTATTGAAGCGGATTTCAAAGACTGGGAAGGACCCAGTGATACGTAAGACTGGCATTTTTTTAGTGGGGGGGGGGGGGGGGGGGCCCCCCACTTTTCGGGTCCCCCCTCCACTTTTCGGAGCCCCCCCCCCACTTTCGCCCCCCCCCCCACTTTTCGGCAAGCCCCCACCCACTTTTTTGGGGGTCGTCCAAAAGTGTCAAAAAATTAGGTTTTTGAGGTCAAATTTTCAAAACTTTTCTCAATTTTTAGCTAATTTATGGACTTATAAGCTCATTTTAAGCTTAAAAACAGCGATTTTTTGCGTTTTTACCTTAAAAATGGTAATTTTTCGCTAAAAATTTCGGTATATTTTACATTTGGCTCGCCCCCCCCCACTTTTCGGAAGCGATAGGATGATGGCTTCCTTTTGAGCAGTGTTTGTTAGAACTTTGTCAATATTTGTCATTTTGGAGAGCATACGGTGTACATTTGGCTGTATTAACTCACAATACAGCCTACTTTCCTGACAGATGTACAGAACTTTTAATATCTCTAAAGCCGGTTTCTTAAAACTCCGCGAGTGGCCAAAATTTTCTTTGCACTAAAGGACATGTAACCGGGACGTTTTTCTGACGAACAAAGAAATACATTTAAGGGGGGGGGCTACGAATTTCACTAAAAGTTCGATGTTGGAAAAGCTAGCTAGTCTTTTGCCATATAATAGTATTAGGTTTAGTGTAAAATAGTTTGAAGTTTGAAAGCATTCCATGCAGCGTAGCGTCATGTGGAGCTATCAGAAGTTGGTGTTGTCGGTCCAAAGCTCGACATGACACGTACACAAACTTTGCCTCGCCCTGATCGCTATGGGCAAGGTACGGTACCCAAATTTTCCAGAAATAGTACTGACATATAGCGCTTTGATATCGTGTAAAATAATCCTTAAATCAGTGTATACTTTTCTGCGCGATACAATCAAAATGCGAAAAATTGGGTGTTGTAGGTCTATACGGGTGGAGGTTAACTAACGTCTAATGACCTGTGGTTTATCAAAGGAGCCCAACTTTGCTCCGAGTAATACTCCAAGTATCTGTCTTAACTTATGTAAAAATGACGTGGTTTCGTTAATCCCTGCGTTCGCAGTGCTAGATGACATTATCGATATTGTCACTGTTATTTGGTGCCATTTCGAAGATGTGAGTCAATTACTCCAAAGTACTGTGGCAGAATCGGCTGAAACCTTGCGCATTACAGTTCAGTGAGTGTACCAAGAAGTGCAGACAGCTTAGGTCACTAAACCTCGCTTCAATATTTAGAAATGCTAGATTGATTTCTCGAAGTATGAACGGCGATCGCTCCAAAAATGTCTAAGACAGTTGTAAGCGCATACTGAATGAAGGAAGCGTCATATCGAAAAACGGATTTCAGATTCGGATTCAGCAGGTCAAATAACCCCTATAAGCACCTTTTCGGTAAAATCGGAGACAAAAAAATTTTTGACCCCATTTTTACTGCGCTTAGCTAGCTTTTCAGGCCTAAAAATAAGGGTTATTTCTTAACAAAAAGTTTGCTAGCACCAGAGCACCAGAGTTCAGAAAGCCTTTTTCAGAAAACCCACTTTTCGCGCCAAAATTTCTACTTTGGCGTAGTGCCAGAATTGATGTGTGTTAGATATAATAATGCCCACTACGGACTATGTAACCTTGATATGTTAGCTAATCATATGTCAAAAGGTAGGTCTCTCTCTGAAGAAGTTGGGCAAAACCGTTCGTAGCCTCCCCCCTTAAAAACTGAGAGTAAATACCTTTAATGAAGATGCTTTTAGAAGTTCGTTAATATTCGCTAAGTTCTGGTTAAGGGTAACAACATTGACGAAAATAGTTTTGCCGAAGATGCACAGCTGAGGAAGACATGACCGAAAATTGCATTGTATGTCACATGTATCCGAGTCTTTGTAGTGCAGAAATTGTGTGTAAATATGTCTATACAGTTACGTAATTACTTGATAAACAACCCATTCTGGTAGATCCTTTCTCAGAACTGAGACGGGATGAATCAACAGGAAGCCTTCTAGACCAGAAGCCGCTTGATAGCTATTGGGAGGGGGTGAACTGGTTCCCGAAGTGGAGACGGTGGAGGTCCCCGTATTCACTGCCGCCACTCGACGGGCAACATTTTCTGCCAAACCAGCTGTCAATAGTTGACGGAGTTGCAGCAATTGATCGGAGGAAGGAGGAGGCAGAAGAGGATCCAGACTGACTTGACTGAAATGACAAGAATTTAGAAGTGAATAAGGCACGACATACACAAGTATTAACATTTCGAAAAAATCCAATATTATCTGAATTTAATTCTCTATTTCCACAAGACACGTTCACATTTCCACTTATGCCATGGACATATCCAAAAATAATATAATCCAACCAGGGGCGGATCCAGGGGGGGGCGGGGGGGGGGGGGCCGCCCCCCCCCCCCCCGTCGCGATTCGAAGGTAGAAAAAATTAAGGAGAGAGAGAGGAAAAAGGGCAAAAAACCAAAAAATTTCGCGCCTTCGGCGCGAATTTTATTCTTTTTAACCGCATATTTATTGCATTTATGAAGAAAAAGCTTGAAATGCGTCCGATTTTTCGGAGAAAATTACCATTTTTGCCTAAAAATGTCAAGAATTTTAAAAAATTTTCTCAGTTCTTCTGTATGAAAAGAATTAAAGATCCGAAGACCAATTTTATTGCAAAAACAAAAATTTTCTTCAACTTCTGGAGGGCTCCGCCCCCCAGACCCCCCGCTGAAAATATTTAACCGCCCCCCCGTCACGAAATCCTGGATCCGCCAGTGAATCCAACCATTGACTGGGAATGTTCTACATAATAAAGACTAAGATACTAAATTTAAAATACTTTACACGAGATTAAAAACTGTGAGCTCTAACCCATTCTCGTCCGCATTGTCCACCAGGATTGCATTTACCAACTGGGTCAGCTGTCGCCTAAGTTTTCGTACTTCCATCAGAGCTTTCTGACGAATTCCATACTCGTCACAAAACTGGGACAGCGAAGTGCCTCCATCCTGGCCAGACTGAGCCGCAGCAAATTCAGCCGCACCCACAACCTTAAGCAACATTCCCGGATCGCCTAGCTGTCGTTCTGTGGGCGTCCCAGCCCACATTTTTCGAATACGAACCCATTTGGCTACTTGCACCTGCAATACAAAACCAACCAGGCTAGTTCTATTAAGAAAAGGATAAAGTCGCCTGAACATAATTATTATTCTCTAAAATGTCAATCATGGCACATTAAATGCAAGTAAACTGCAAAACTAAATGACTAAACCAAACAGCAAATGGCTAATTGAAAGTTTATTATAAAAGACACAACTACAGCCTGCTTTTCAAAATTCCTACATGGACCGGACCACAAAACAGACAACTTGCACTCCAACCAGGCTTATTTGCAAACGTTAGCTTTTCCTGAGAAACATTCAGACGCTAAAACTACAGTATAGCTCAAAACAAAGCTAATTTTTGCGGAGTTCGCAAACTCCGCGAACTTTGCGATGCAAGCGACATTTCGCTAAAATCTTTAGCTAGCTAATTTGAGGGGTTTTCACCATATCTACCAAAAATTTTAAATCGAATTCTTAATCAAGATTTGGTGGCTTCGCGAAGTTCGCATAATTTCGCGAAATCCGCCAAGATTTTAGCGAATTACGCGTAGATTTTTAGAACGTTTTGCGAAGTTCGCGAAGATTTTAGCGAAATTCCTAATCTTCGCGAAATTCGCTAAAATCTTGGCGAATTTAGCGAAAATAATGCGAACTTCGCTAAACCATAGCAAACTTCGAGAAGGCAGTAAATCTTGACTCCAAATTAAATTTTAAAATTTTTTGCAAATTTTTGGTAGATATGGAGAAAACCCCTCAAATTAGCTAGCTAAGGATTTAGCGATGTTCGTTATGTTTTTCGCGAACTTCTCTAAATTTAGCGAAATATCGCTTACTTCGCGATATTCGCTTAGTTTGCGAAATTCGCAAAAATTAACTTTGTTTTGAGCTGTACTGTAAGTGCTGACTGTAGGACTGTACTCTGTAGGTAAGAGCAGTCTTGTGAAAACTAAACGCCCTATTTTTATTTAAATCAGAACTCTGAGCCCTTTACTCACCTTTCGTTGTTCAGGCGAACCACGCACTGACGACGGATTTATCAGCAATTCCCTGACACTCAAGGCAGAGACCAAGGCCAAAACATAAGGAAGGAGCCGAGGACGGTCGGCAGCCAGAACCACCATCTTGCCAAAGGTGGGTGAAATGGGAAGTCTAGCAACGGCACGTCCTAGAGCAGTGATCTTTGCTGGTACCGTTGAAATAGACCTGCCATGCTTTGCTAGATCAGTCAAAGATTTTGAGGAGACAGGCTGCTCCAGAAGGCCCAAACGCAGTAATCGCTGCTCAGCAGATGCCAGCTGTCCTGGATCAGGCCGACTGGGAAAGGGAAAATTAATCACACGAAGGATGTTCATGAATTTCATCTGGAGGACCAGATCGTCAGGTGGACGAGATAAGATCTCGGGTGGATCGTGCTGAACAAGATCCGCAAAGACTGCCGACGAATAGAGTCGATAGCAATGACCAGGGGCGGTGCGACCGGCTCTACCAGCACGTTGATTGGCGGACGCCTTGGATATCCACTGAACGCTGAAGCGAGAAATCGCCGCAACAGCAGAATCACATTCTCGTCGCTTGACTCGACCAGAATCAACAACATAGGCTATGTTGGGAATAGTTAGGGATGTTTCGGCCACATTGGTAGCTACAACGCACAAACGATGACCTGCAGGCGGCGGATGAAATACGTGAGCTTGACGGGCAGTGGACAGAAGGGAGTAGAGGGGCAGACAGTGCAACGGTTCCGGAGGACTACGACCAGCCGTTGTGGCCAAATCGAACAGGCCTGGAATGAAGGTAAAGAAATTAGAAACAATTTCAGCGAAATAAAACGAAGCAAGCAAGGAACTGTAAGGTACTCTGCACAACGCATATATACGTGTATTTTCCTAAGTGAGAAAGATATAGTCAAAACAGTTACCAATCCACGGACCCCAGGCCCAGAGGATACAGTGAAATTCAAATAAGATGATAAATCAAAACCAACAGCCAGCCTTATTCCAGCACCAGGTTCCAGGCCTCGAAACTGTTACTGGAATAAGGTCGGTTGGTTTCATTTTCATAACATATCAAACAGTAACACTGTAATTCCTAATATTCTAAACTCACTTACGTACCTTCCCGCTCTTCATCAGACATTTGTCCCTTCAGATCGGCAAAATCAAAATCTTCGTCTTCAAGGTCATTTAAATTCATTTCTGTCATGTCATCCGCTTTTAGTAGCTTATCAATACTAAACTGATCAAGATTGACTTCACTGGAGCCCGTCTTTTGCAATCCCACCGCAGTAACGGCAGACGCATCTGGACGCTTACGTCGCCCAGACTTTCTCAGTCGTCGAAATCCTTTGCTAATCTCACGCTGTGATGGTATATCCTCCTCACTGGGTGGTTCACCGTCTGAACGCATCTGCAACACACAACTACACACTGTGGACAAATGGAAACTTCCGACGAAAGTGCAGAAAAATCAAAATTGACACTTCTCTCGCACCCACCCTGTCCCAACTCCGCACTACATGTTATTGGATGTTTGTATGATTGCTTGTGCTAAACGTCGTAGAAAAACTGGTGTAAACGATAAAATAACAAGATTAATGCAAACAAAACACACTAAAAGCACAAGAAAGCAACTTTCCGTCGTCGTGTAAACGTACAAAGTGCATAATAAGGAGACTGGCTTCGCGCAGTTGACAAGGAGTTTTCGCTCAACCGTTAGAAAAACGCTTAATAATATTGATGCTATATTATGCTATAGCTGAGACCTGAAAATTCGGTTTCAGATTTTGAAATTTCTGAAAATTTGAAATTTTTGAAATTTCAGATTTTGTTACCATTAGAGACTAACACTATTTTTGTTGTTTAATAAGCTTTAAGGTGGTGATTCCCTTTGGTCACCTAAAGTTTGCACCATTAACTCATTTATTACTTGGAGTTAAGAAGCCATTTTTATATCAAAATGTAGCTTGACATTTTCTCTTTTTAATGCATGTCACGAAACTAATGTTGCTTTTCTAAAATATTTTTAACACATTTTAGAAGAAGTATAATTTTCCAGATTTTTTGCAGACTCAAGTAAATTTTTCGCGAGACATCGGTTTTATCATTCGATACCTCCATGAAATAGCTGGGGACGATTTTTTATTTATTGTGAAATCGCTCTTCGTTATAGAGAAATAAGCTGAAATGTGGGCGTAACCTGAGTTGTGCCTACTTTTTCCAAATTTGTCAAGCGATTACTTTAGCTAGAAAGCAGCAATCGAGCAACTAAAAAATCGTCCCTGGGTATATTTGTGCAGAACACATCTGTTAAGTAGCAGCCCTCCAGCTTGCAAGGTGAATGCTCCACAATCTTTGGAAAAAATTGGACGTGTTTTTGCAAAAACTACATTTTTTATGATAGCAGCCTACAGGGTAGCGATTGGAAGACGATCATGCGTCGGATAATTTGCCCCTATGAGACCTTCAGATCGATGCATTTAGTTTGATTTTACAGTTTGCGTAGTTCAAGAAATGTTGGATTATTTGATTTCTGCAAAAATGACAAGTTTTCGACGGCAAAACAAGAAAATCGGCTATATCTCACGGTAGAGAAAAGCTAGAAAGTTGCTTCAAACAGCAAAAATGTAAAGCTCAATGAGACCTTTCGAATGAATATAGTTATAACTCTATAGCAGCTGCCAAACGTTCAGAAATTGGGAAAAACCACTCTGACCGGAAATCTCGAATTTTTGAATCGGGATTGCGCGGAGGGTTTAGAACGCTAAAAGAACCTATTTCGGAAAGTTTCATCAAATTTCATCTTGATTTGCGCAGCCAAATAACAATATGTGCCCAAAAGGAATCACCACCTTTACCAGGAAGAACAAGAACAAGTAAGAACAACTTTACCTGTTCCGTCTTTTGGCATTTTGAGATATATATAACTTTTAAAACTGTCAAAAACTGTCGACATTCTGCTAAATATACATAAATTATACACAGTAAAGAATTAACTTCGACACCAAGAAAAGTTCACCAGTAAGTTGTTTGTGATTTTTTAAAAAAAAACATTAGCTCAGACCCTCACTCGATGGTCGATGGCACCGGTTCAGACGATTCAGTTCTAAGCACCAACCTGAACAGATAAAACTTGCGGCTAAAACATTCTAGAATGCTTAAACTGCTCAACCATTCTAGAAAGGAATTGCAATCGCTAATATATTTTAAGATCAATTAAATACAGTAGCGCGCAAAAACACGCAAAAGTGTGCCAGCAAAACCACTGCCCCTATGAATGACAAGTTCGAGTTTGTTGTATGTTGTCGAAAAAACCTGCAAGAAACTTAAGCCACATATTATTTTCCATCCCAAAGCTACAAAATTAGCTCGATTACATCATGCAAATCATCGGTATCAGCACAGGTTCGATCAGAAAATGTTTCATTCAACCATCGAATAAGGGTATGAATTTCCTGCTGCCCGCTGAGGAAGACCAAAATTCCTCCCGGCGGAAGGTAGCGATGAATCTGGCACACTTTCTTGTAGGCCTCTCGCAGATAGTCCTCCGGTGTTTCACGATTGAAATGAACTGTAACCGGATACTGTCGAGATTCCACAGTAATCACCTTCGGGGTCTGCTTGAACAGATGCTTCTAAATAACAACAAAACAACTACTGCTACAAACAAATAATTCTGTCAATTGTTATTCTTCAAAAAGTAATTCTGTGAGAAACGTGGAACGCATTCGGCCAGAAGAGTTTAATAAGTTAACAAAGGTTTGGCAATCTTTGTAATTTGATAAGCAAAAATATTAGTTTGGCTATAAAAATGAGTCCCGCGAAAAGACAACAGGTCCGTATGTTAGATCTGAACTAGCCTAATGAAATAGTTAGCAGATAAACAGAGTTATGGAACAAAAGTTTCATGTTCAAATTCCACGATCTTCATTCTGTGATACCTCTTAAAGAAGAAAACGTTAATTTTCCTAAAATTTTATTGATGCATGTATGTATGTATGCATGCATATAAAACATAAAAACTTACAACAGTTCTAACCTCTGAAAAGTCTGTAAATATTTAAAAACCAACCTGTGCAAATTCTTCTACTCGAAGAGTTGCTGACATAATAATCAGTTTCAGGGGGCGAGAACGCTTGGCTCGCATTGGAACAATTCGAGACAGCAAGCCAATCAAAATATCAGAAAACATGCTGCGTTCGTGAGCCTCGTCCACAATTACAACCGAATAGTTAAGAAGTAAAAAGTCCCTTTGAATTTCCTTCAGTAGTACTCCGTCAGTCATAAACTTAATCTCGGTTTTGGCAGTTACATTTCCTAAGACATAAGAAACAAGCACAAAATGTAAAAATCACAAATCACGTTTTTCAAATCTCTAAGCTTCGTTTTTCACGCTTCCAATAAAAAGCTACGTAAAGAGTTCCCTGGAGTAATTAATTAATTTGGAGTAATCACTTAAAAAGTTAACATTTCGCATACGTTTCATTCATTTGTTCATTCAGTAAAAGTTTTGATAGCCACCACCCTCATCAACAGTCCAGCAAACTATACCCAATGACCATAATACGAATAGACGACGTTTACCCTCATATCGAATTTGATAGGAAACGATGCTGGAGTCCAAGTTCATTTCCTTGGCAACACGGGCGGCCATACTGACCGCCGCTACTCGCCTCGGCTCGGTTATCCCGATCATGGAAATGCTGCTTTCATTAATTTCAGAAGACTGGCAGGATCTCGTATAGCCGGCCTCATACAGAAACTGTGGAACTTGTGTAGTTTTACCAGAACCCGTTTCACCGCAAACTATCTGCAAGCACACACAATAAAGAAAAGTAAATCTGACGTTACAATTACAGGATCATTATACCTTGCAACGTAAAAAACATTATAGAGAAGGTTTTTATGGTTTTTAAATTATTTTTATTTTTGTTTTTTTATTTATAATTATTTTAAAAATATGTAGGAAACCTTCATGATTTATATAGTTATTTCTCATATTATAGTATAGTATATTATAGTATTATTCTCCGAAGAGCTTGTAGAGAGTCGTTAAAGCGCTAATACCTAATCTTGTTAAATGTGTTGTCACTCGAGTCTCTTGTAAAGATAAGCCGATATGCTTTAATTGGAAAAATATAAACACTATGAAGGATTTCCACAGCAATCAGGAAAATTCAAGTAATTTTATCAAATCAGCTTATGAAGGATATGGTGCTTGCACTGCATGCATTTCTTCACTTAGTTGTACACTTGTACTCCCTTCTTACTTAGTGCATTTCTTTCAAACAATAAGCCATAGCCTCCCCAGAAATCGGTTCTCTCAAACAGAAAATTGAAAATCAATTGGAAATGAGAAGGTTAATGTATGATTTATATTTGATGCATAGTACAGTGTATAATGCCTTTGATTGTTCTTTTGATGATTATTTTACATATTCGCCTGACGCAGGGACACGGGGCCATAATAGTTTGTCTATTAGACCTAAGCGAAATAAAAAGTCTAGAGCAAGCCATTTCTTTTTCTATAGAATTTGCAATATTTGGAACTGTTTAAGGTGGTGATTCCTTTTGGGCACATATTATTGGTTGACGGTCCAAATCAGGATGAAATTTGATGAAACTTTCCAAAATAAGTTCTTTTAGCATTCTAACACCCTCCGCGCAATTCCGCTTCAAAACTTCCACGTTTCCGTTCAGGGCGGTTTTTGCCGCTTTTTAACAATTAGACAGTAGTTGCATAGCTATGATTATATTCATTCGAAAGATCTTGTTGACCTCTACATTTTTGCTTTTTGAAGCACATTTCTAGCACTGGCGGATCCAGGATTTCGTGACGGGGGGGGGCGGAAAATTTTTTTGAGCGGGGGGTCTGGGGGGCGGATCCCCCCAGAAGTTGAAGAAATTTTTTGTTTTTGCAATAAAATCGGTACTCGGATCTTTAATTTTTTTATACTGAAGAACTAAACAAATTTTTTAAAATTCTTGACATTTTTAGGCAAAAATGGTAATTTTCTCTGAAAAATCGGATGCATTTCAAGCTTTTTCTTCACAAATGCAATAAATATGCGGTTAAAAAGTAGAAAAGTCGCGCCGAAGGCGCGAAATTTTTTGGTTTTTTGCTCTTTTTCCTCTTTCTCTCCTTAATTTTTCCTACCTTCGAATCGCGACGAGGGGGCCGCCCCCCCCCGCCCCCCCTGGATCCGCCCCTGATTTCTAGCGTTTCTCTATAGTGAGATATAACTGATTCTCTTATTTTGGCGTTGAAAACTTGTCATTTTTGCAGAAATCAAATAATCCGCCATTTCTTGAGCTACGCAAGCCAACAAATGGCGTCAATTTGAAGGTCTCGGCGAGGCCGATTATTTGTGGCGTTATAATCTTCTAAATGCTATCCTGCACGCTGCTATCATAAAAAATGTAGTTTTGCAAAAACATGACCAAATTTTTTCCAGCGATTGTGGAGCATTTACTATGCATGATAGAGAGTTGCCACTTACTAGACATGTTTTACACAAAAATACCCAGGGACCCTTTTTTAGTTGCCCCGATTGCTGCTTTCTAGCTAAAGTGGTCGCTTGCTAAATTTGGGAAAAGTAGGCAAAAACCAGGTTACGCATACATTTTAGCTAATATCTCCATTACGAAGAGCGGTTTCATAATAACTAAAAAAGGGTCCCCAGGTATTTGATAGAGGTATCAAATGGTATAATCGATGCCTCACGAAAAAATTTACTTCAGTCTGCAAAAAATCTGGAAAATTAAAGCACTTCGAAAATGCAGTAAAATAGTTTCCGAAAACTGAAGCTAGTTTTCTTGCATTTATTAGAAAGAAAAAATGTTAAGCTCCATTTTGATATAAAAATGGCTTCTTAACTCCAGGTAATGAATGAGTAATAAGGGTTCAAATTTGATGTCTCCAAAAGGAATCACCACCTTAACGGACAGTATTGTTACCTGTTCCTCTCTGAGCACATTTAAGTCAAAATTGTTAAAGCATGAAGCTCAGCTGCACAAGTTTATGCGGGGGCGTGCATTACAACAAGGACAGTAGTCCTTTGCATGCCATATTTTACAAGTAATAAAAATGCTCCTCCGGAGCATGAAAAAGTAATATGGGTGGTGGTGAGGTTGTAAAATCTAGAGAGGACTAGTCTTAAAAATGCTTAATATGGGGGCTAGGTTCAAAAAAAGAAGACGACTAGGTTGTGGGCGAATTCATATGGGCACAGCTTCGCCGAGCAACCCATATTCGCGGACAGGAAAAGTTATATACATACGTATTACATATGTATATATACCAGTGTTCAGTTTTAGTTACGGTGCTTAAATAATATACAACTATGATAAACTAGTTTTAGTGGAAGCAAACATTTCTTTCGATAAACTCTTAATATTTACTGCGCATTTTAACCATTTATAAGAAAAGTCTATATTTCATTTCAACAATAATTTCAGGACTCTCTACGACGATCTTATATTTCTATTGAACCGTTAGCGTTACAATCATAGCCTTGGTTCTTTCTAGTTGCTTGCCATAGTCCAGCACAACCAAATCACTATATAGTTTACGTAATAAGCAAGCAACTTGCAGCGATTGTTTAACTGCTGGAATTGTTCATATTGACTGACAATAATGGCTTTGTATATGACCATCGCCAGGGCGAAGCGTGAAAGCCCGCGAATATGGGTTGCTCGGCGAAGCTGTGCCCATATTAATTCGCCCACAACCTAGTCCTCTTCTTTTTTTAAACCTAGCCCCCATATTAGGCATTTTTAGACTAGTCCTCTCTAGATTTTACAACCTCACCACCACCCATATTACTTTTTCATGCTCCGGAGGAGCATTTTTATTACTTGTCCTTCTGTCATTTTAAAGGATCCCTTTCCAGCAATGCGGCAATGGATACAAGGAGCTTGAACAGTGCCGTAGGTAGAGCAGAAAAGTGGTTATATAAATATAAGTGCCACTGAATTCTCACCTCCGCCCCAAGCTTCGGCCGCTGCACCTCTGTTTGTGGGTGGTATAAGGAGAAAACTTTTTCGCCTCGCCAAAGACTTCGACAGTATGCCCATCGTGTTCAGCGACACGGATTTACTGTATGGGTACCGCCAGAGGGCCGAAAAACGCTGTTTTATGGGGTTTGACCAGTGGTCACTGAGGCCCATAGGCCACAGTGACCACTGGTCACTTCCTCGATTTCGGCAATATGCCCATTGAAACCAGCGTAGTCGATTTACTATAAATGCCCCCAACCAAAACGCCGAAAAACGCTGTTTCAAGGGGTTCGACCACTGGTCAGTAGGCCCCATAGACCGTAGTGACCACTGGTCACTTCCTTCGATTTCGGCAATATGCCCTTTGAAACGAGCGGACTCGATTTAGTATAAATGCCCCCAACCAAAACGCCGAAAAGCGCTGTTTGAAGGGGTTCCACCACTGGTCAATAGGCCCCATAGACCGTAGTGACCAGTGGTCACTTCCCTCGATTTCGGCAATATGCCTATTGAAACGAGCGTAGTCGATTAACTTTAAATGCCCACAACCAAAACGCCGGAAAACGCTGTTTAAAGGGGTTTGACCACTGGTCAATAGGCCCCATAGACCGTAGTGACCACTGGTCACTCCCATCGGTTTCGACAATATGCCCATTGAAACGAGCGTAGTCGATTTACTATACGTATATGCCCCCAACCAAAAAGTTGAAAAACGCTGTTTTAAGGGGTTTGACCGGTGGTCGGTGGGCCCCATAGGGCGTAGTGACCACTGGTCACTCCCATCGGTTTCGACAATATGCCCATTGAAACGAGCGTAGTCGATTTACTATATATGCCCCCAACCAAAAAGCTGAAAAACGCTGTTTTAAGGGGTTTGACCACTGGTCAGTAGGCCCCGTAGGCCGTAGTGACCACTGGTCACTCCCATCGGTTTCGGCAATATGCCCATTGAAACGAGCGTAGTCGATTTACTGTATGTGCCCCCAACTAAAACCCCGAAAAATGCTGTTTATGGTGAGTTTTCCCTACTTTGACCCTGGGCGAGGAACCACGGGAGCCATGCTGACCAGTGGTCACTTCGGGCGGTATCGGCAGTATGCTCATCGTTTAGCGACCCCGGTTTACTATATATGGGTACCACCCCAAGGCCGAAAAACGCCATTTTTAGTGACTTTTAAGCCATTTCTAGTAAAAGTGGGACTTAGAAACTTTTCGCCCAAACAGGCCAAAAAATGCAAAGTTTGGGCACATCTCCTGAAAGCTCCAGAGCGAAATTAAAAAATCCCCCTCGTCACATTCCGCGCATAGTCCGAAATATTCAAATAAAACAAACCAAACCGATCTAGCTGCTAACCTGTGAAAAAAAAGTCGATCACAACCGAAGTGCCAAAATAGCGAAAGTCCGACTTTAGGGCCTTGGCACA
>JASAND010014318.1:0-23209 GCA_030248195.1 Trissonchulus latispiculum
GGTATGGCGGGACGGTCCTACGCCGTTGGAAGAAGGGAAGCATCGATTTCTGAAGGTGACTCTATCTGATATTGTGCCGAAGAAGATTATCCTCAATGCTGCCAGGTCCAAGAAATGGCCAGATCTTTATATCCGTCAAGATTTGACTTTCAATGAACGCCAAGCTCGCTGTGAGGCGAAATTTAAAAGAGATAAAATGAACGTTTTGACGCGAATGTTGAGCCGGTTTTCAGGGCTTATTAATGCTCTTGGTCAGGGAAGGGACTTGGCTGCCGCTGAGCCCAACCCTCGGGGGGCGGCAGGAGGGTCGGGTGTAATTGCCGACCCTCGAGGACTCGTGGCAAACAACGCTGGTCAGCATGCTGACACCCCTATATAAGGTCAGTGATTTTAAATATGAGGTCACTTTTAAGTCTGGTCTAACAGATCTGAAGTTCGTTCTAGTAAATGCAAATGGAATTTTAACCAAGAAAACTCAACTAGCCTATTTTCTAGATACACTGAAGCCCGATATTTTAGCTATTTGTGAAACCAAATTGTCCAATGACATAGAAAATGTAAATTTCTGTAGAAACAATAATTATATGATTTTTCGAAAAGATAGGAATAGGCATGGAGGTGGGGTTTGTATGTTCATTAAATCCAATTTAGTCGTTACGTTTCCAGTTTTTAATTCAAACTTCCATTCAGAAGGTATTGCTGTTGAACTGCTATTCCGTAGGAGTGTCCTTAATCTAGTTTTGTTTTATAGACCTCCAAATGTAGAGCAAGCCTTAGCTGATATCATTGAGGATTTAGCACTTATAGACTGGTCTCATCCAACTGTTATAGTAGGTGATTTTAATTTACCCACGGTAAACTGGGATAATTTACACTCACCTTTTCCTAGTCATAGGAATTTTGCTGAGGCTATGGCCTCGTTTGGTCTTAGTCAACTAGTTACTGAGCCGACTCGTTTCCGCCCACCAAATATTTTAGATCTAGTTTTCACGTCGGATAACTTAGTTTGCTCTCTATTGAACATAGGTATGCCGTTAGGAAAATCTGATCATGCATCAGTTCATTTTAGTATACAAGTTGATAACAATAAAAGTCAAGATGTCATTTTTAAAAATTTTTTCAAAATGGATAAAGAAAACATATCATCTGCTTTAGTTAATGTTGATTGGCGTGGTTTATTTTGGCACCCTACCCATATTTTTGGTGACAACTTTCTTAACTTTTTATTTAATGGTTTATTAGGACTAATTGACATTTTTGTGCCTATTGGTATAAGGGACGCTAATACCGGTATTGTTTGGCCCGAATATATAAGACGTATGCAAAGTAGATGTTCGGATTCTTTCAAAACTTTCACTCGTGATTTAGATTTTGCTTCGAAATTTGAGTATGAGCGATATCGTTCAATTTTGGATAATATGCAGAATCAGTATTTACGTAATTATGAGGAATCGTTTACTAAATCTCTGAATTCTAAGAAATTTTTTCGGTATGTAAACTCTCGCTTAAAGTCTAAACATGCCTTGCCTATTTTGAAGAATTCTGTTGGTGATGTAGCTATTACGTCACAAGAAAAAACAAACCTCTTGAATAAATTTTTTGCATCAGTTTATGTCAAAGACAATGGAGTACAACCTCAAATAGTATTTCCTAGGCTTAATGAAGATTGGAATCCTGATTTTTCTGAGGTTAACATATTTGGAATTTTACGAAATTTCCCTAAAAATATGGTTACAGGTCCTGATCAGCTACCTAATGTTTTCATCTCTGAGATGTCAGTTGAATTATCTGAACCTTTAAGTATATTGTATGACTATTCTTTTCATACCGGCTGGATACCTCAATGTTGGCGCGACGCAAATGTCACTGCTATTTATAAAAAAGGTAATTCTGAGTTAGTTGAGAACTATAGGGATGTTAGTATATGTAGTTCTGTGAAACCAATGGAAATAATTGTTAACAAAATGCTGATTGATTACGGTTATTCTAAATCGATTTTTACTAAGCATCAGCATGGGTTTTTAAAAAAACGATCAACCATAACTAGTCTAATAAAGTGTGTACACGAGTGGGGACAAATTATTGATAAAAAAGGGTATGTTGATATACTATTTTTGGATGTTAAGAAAGCTTTTAATTCTGTGAGCCACACAAAACTGATTTCAAAATTGAAGATGTATGGTATTGGAGGGAACTTGCTTAGGTGGTTACGAAATTTTTTATGTAATAGAAGACAAAGAGTTAAAGTCGATGAGTGTTTGTCTTCTTGGTCTATCTTGGATAGTGGGGTCCCTCAAGGCTCTGTTTTAGGCCCGACTTTATTCCTATATTATATAAACGATTTGCCTGAAGTTATTGAAAACTCTTCTATTTTTATGTATGCTGATGATGTCAAGTTATATCTCGGGTTTAAAAAAGGTGAACACAACTTGAATTTACAAGATGATTTAAACAGAGTCTGTGAATGGTTTAATACTTGGCAGCTGGATTTAGCTGTTCATAAATGTTCAGTTCTTCATGTTGGTTCGGTTAATCCAAGTGTCGAGTATACCATTCATGGAAATACTGTTGAAACCTCTAACTCAGTGCGTGACCTAGGTGTAACAATTCAGCACAATCTAAAATTTTCTGAACACTGTGCTCTTATAGCTCGTAAGAGCTATAAAGTTTCAAACTGTGTCATTTATAATTTTGTTACGGAAGATCCATTTTTAAAATTTAAATTTTTTTCAATGTATGTTAGGCCCATTCTTGAAACAGCAAGTGAAGTTTGGAACCCCTCCCTGAAGAAAGACATAGATTTAATCGAGAATGTACAAAGGCGTTTTACCCGTCTCATTATGAGAAATCAGGACATGACTTATTCGGATAGAATCAACTTTTTTCAAACTGAGTCTCTTCAACAGCGTAGAGTTTATCGAGATATGGTGCTGGTGTATAAAGTTCTGCACGGTCTTATAGATATCGAGGCTTCTGATCTGTTTACTTTACAAAATGTAGTATCAGTTAGAACAACACGTGGCCATTCTTATAAGTTAAGATTACCGAAAATTAACCTGACTGGGGTTCAAGCGTTGTTTGCCTACCGGGTAATTCATACTTGGAATAATTTACCTCAAAGAGTAGTTGATGCCGACACCTTATTTTCCTTTAAAAGAGCATTAAAGGAAACCTTGTTTGATGTTAGGCATAATACGTAATGTTGCACTATTCTTTACTTTGTTCTTTTGCTTGTTAAATTCTTAATAATAATAATAATAATAATCACTCGGATTTCGGAATTTATGCTACCGTATTCCTAACTAACTACTTAAGGTGGTGATTCCCTTTGGTCCCATAAAGTTTGCACCATTATTACTCATTCATTACTTGGAGTTAAGAAGCCAATTTTATATCAAAATGTAGCTTGACATTTTCTCTTTTTAATGCATGCCACGAAACTAATGTTGCTTTTCTAAAACATTTTTAACACATTTTAGAAGAAGTATAATTTTCCAGAACTTTTGCACTCAAGTAAATTTTTTCGCGAGACATCGATTATATCATTCAATACCTCCATCAAATAGCTGGGGACGATTTTTTATTTATTGTGAAATCGCTTTCCGTTATGGAGGAATAAGCTGAAATGTGTGCGTAACCTGTATTTTGCCTACTTTTTCCACATTTGTCAAGCGATTACTTTAGCTAGAAAGCAGCAGTCGGGGCAACTAAAAAGTCGTCCCTGAGTATATTTGTGCAGAACACATTTGTTAAGTAGCAACCCTCCAGCTTGCATGGTGAATGCTCCACGATCTTTGGAAAGCATTGGTCGTGTTTTGTGAAAACTACATTTTTATGATAACAGCCTACAGGATAGCAGTTGGAAGACGATCATGCATCGGATAATTTGTCCCTGTGAGACCTCCAGATTGATTTTACGGCTTGCGTAGTTCAAGAAATGTTGGATTATTTCATTTCTGCAAAAATGACAAGTTTTCGACGCCAAAACTAGAAAATCGGCTATATGTCACGGTAGAGAAAAGCTATAAACTCGCTTTTAAAAGCAAAAATGTGAAGCTCAATAAGATCTTTCGATTGAATATAGTCATAACTGTATAGCAGATGCCAAACGTTCAGAAATTGGAAAAAACCACTCTGACCGGAAATCTCGAATTTTTGAATCGGGATTGCGCGGAGGGTGTTAGAACGCTAAAAGAACTTATTTCGGAAAGTTTCATCAAATTTCATCTTGATTTACTCCGCCAAGTAATAATATATGCCAAAAAGGAATCACCACCTTAAATACACTAAAATATTACTATTACTATTAATATTACTAAAATACTATTCCCTAAAAATCATCGAATATTCTTATTTCTTCTGTCCGGAACAAATTTCTTTTCCTTATCAATGCAATCAGAGTATAATACCAATGTACAATACAGGTACAAAAAGTTGTAGATGTAAATACATATAAATTTTTTATAATCGATATAAATGCTCGTAGATAATCTCTCTCTATTTTATCCAGATTGGTGCATTTCTTAGCAGACTGCCGTATTTCAACCAGTCATAGTCTTGTTTATTATTTCCTGAAAGGTGATTGGTTGTGACAACAAGCGGAGCGTAGCACAGCCTCTTAAAGTTGCATATCTCAGGAGATATAGAAACCTATAAAGGGTTAAATTGTGCAATCGCTTAACTGGTCTGATTGCCATATTTTGATATCTTCTTCCACCAGCATCCTCTTGGCACCACGATACGAAGAGTTTCTTATTCTATAGGATTCTTATCGGCCTAAACTTATTTTAAGAAATGTAAAATATTGTGCTTTACTTTTACTACTTTAACGACATTGAACAATGGTATGTACTTAGAAAATGTACACAATAAGACGCGAACACTGCCTTAACCGGTTTAGAATGACCAACAACACTAAAAAATCTATACACTTTAGCATTGTTCATATATGGTGGTATATGTATGTAGTTGGGTTTATGTATTATATATTGCTGAAAAATGGGCAGGCAACAAGCAGTGTGCGTAGAAAGGGTGCACTTTCCAAGTCAACGAGCGTAGACAGTGTGCACTTTCCAATGCGCGTAGACCGGGTGCACTTTCCAAGTCAACGAGCGTAGGCAGTGTGCACTTTCCAATGCGCGTAGACCGGGTGCACTTTCTAAATACGCAGCCCGGGCCCGGGTAAATCACTTAACGGCACAACCCTAGTCGTCATCACTTGAGCAGGCACAATTGAATCAAGTGCGGTGTTTCTGGGGATGAGCACCGGCTGACTAGACCCTGGCAGACAGGGGTAGGAGAATTCTCGGGCGGTTACCTTTACCAATAGTACATAATAGAATATATATGAGTATAAAACTCTTATACTACTACATGTATAGTATCCAGAGTACATAATAACTAACACCCGATTGCATCAAATGTGTTTACAATCTAATTAGCTAAATTAGATTTTAAACAGATGTTAAATTTATTTAAGTCGCCTGAGCATTGCACCAACTTAAATATATTTAGAATTTGTTTAAAATCTTATTACCTATTGAAACTTAATTAAATTTTAAACATATCCCGTACTTAGTTTAAAATCTTTTTAACGTGAGAGTCCATGAAATATTGCAAGGACTTTCGAAAAATTCTATTTGTAGTTATTGCTATTTTGCAGGAATGACTGAGAAAACAACTTTTTTTATTTTAAAATAATTATGAGTAAAGTAAAAATATCGGATTGAACATCAGACGCTTTTGCAGAAAATGCAATTCACAAGTGAGTTGTTTAGCGGAGGCTAGTTTATTACTGTAAGAAAAGTGAGTCAGAATTGCTCCTAGTAGTAGTTCCTAGGTCCGTAGTATCACAACCAGACATATAACTTTAATTAGGTTGAAGTATTTAAAAACTAATTCCATAACTTTGTAGCATTTTTTCTGCTCTTTCTAACCATATAAAAATGATTGCAGATTACATTCCTACAAATTGTTTTGTGGAACAATTTGTACACCAGTTGAACGAGCAGAAAAAATGCTACAAAGTTGCCGAATTAATTACTTAAACCTTATTACAGTTATAGCTAATTAATAACTAATAAATTATCTTCCGTAAGCCTAAGCTAATTAGCAAATCAGTTAGCAGACACATGCTTGTATGAGAGCGTGAAATGTTTATTAGGTGGGACCTCCCCCGAGACTTTCGGGGGAGGGTCCCGAGTTAACGAACCGAGCATGCCTAGCATGTTCAGTTCATAGTGGTGTAAGAGTTTCATAGTCTTATTCCAGTATGTACCCTTGCCTTTTGCCTTTAAACGTGAAGGGTGGATCTAGAGCGGTTCAATTAAGGTTCCAAAATTTAGGTTTTACATTAAAATATTGAAAATTTTGTAGTCGTAGCAGTTTGTATTCGTTTAAGTTTTAGTATTCGCCTTAAATCCTGGAAAACCTGCATTGAATATTACGTTTTGGTAGAAAACTTTCCGAGTATAAAGTGTTGTTTTGTTAAAAACGGCATTAATAGTCGGATACATGTTACTGAATTTGTGCGCTCATGACTATGAAGGCAGCAAGACTGACGATGATGGGGTCTTCCGTTGCCAGTAGGGTTACGTCTCCCAGGCCCGGTTCATACTTCATGTGATTCGTGCTTTTGTGCTTCCCGGTCCATACTTTTGTTAGAAAAGAAACATGCTTTGTACGTTTATAATTCATAGGTCGAAATCAAAACTGCTTTATGCTTTTTTGGGTGTGCTTTAAAATGTTGAACCGAGCTCAACATTTTCAGATGTGCTTTGTGCTTAACCATTAACCAAACAAATGCCAGTATTTTTGACATTTTCCAATAGAAAAGGAGAAGCGTAGAATCAGAAGAGTTTGGGGTAAATCTAGGGTTTCTGGCACCTCAGCCCTAAATCTCCTATGTTTAGCGTGTGAAATTTTATCCCAAAATCCCTAGATTCGTAAAATCTAACCTACGTAAGCAGTAAAACCAGGTGCAGCCCAAGATTAGTTCCTACATATAGTATTTATTGCAAAGTTTTATGTAACGAAATGCTATGAAACCCAATAGTATGTACATACAAATGTAGCATTTCATTAAATGTTTTTAAACAATGACAGCAGCACTGGTATTTCCCCAAGAGGGGGTTATATAGTTTGGTTAAGGGGGGGGAGGGCTACGAATTTCACTAAAAGTTCGATGTTGGAAAAGTTAGCTAGTCTTTTGCCATATAATAGTATTAGGTTTAGTGTAAAATAGTTTAAAGTTTGAAAGAATTCCATGCAGCGTAGCGTCCTGTGGAGCCATCAGAAGTTGGTGTTGTCTGTCCAAAGCTCTACATGACACGTACACAAACTTTGCCTCGCCCTGATCGCTATGCGCAAGGTACGGTACCCAACTTTTCCAGAAATAGTACTGACATATAGCGCTTTGATATCGTGTAAAAGAATTCTTAGATCAGTGTATAGTTTTCTGTGCGATACAATCAAAGTGCGAAAAATTGGGTGTTGTAGGTCTATACGGGTGGAGGTTAACTAACGTCTAATGAGCTGTGGTTTATCAAAGGAGCCCAACTTTGCTCCAATTAATACTCCAAGTATCTGTCTTAACTTATGTAAAAATGACGTGATTTCGTTAATCCCTGCGTTCGCAGTGCTAGATTACATTATCGATATTGTCGCTGTTATTGGTGCCATTTCGAAGATGTGAGTCAATTACTCCAAAGTACTGTGACAAAATCGGCTGAAACCTTGCGCATTACAGGCCAGTGAGTGTACCAGGATGTGCCGATAGCTAGGTCACTAAAGCTCGCTCCAATGTTTAGAAATGCTAGATTGATTTCTCAAAGTATGGATGGCGATCGCTCCAAAAAGATCTAAGACAGTTGTAAGCGCATACTGAACGAAGAAAGCGTCATATCGAAAAACGGATTTCATATTCGTATTCAGCAGGCCAAATAACCCCTATAAGGACCTTTTCGGCAAAATCGGAGACAAAAAATTTTTTGACCCCATTTTTACTGCGCTTAGCTAGCTTTTCAGGCCTAAAAATAAGGGTTATTTCTTAACAAAAAGTTTGCTAGCACACAAACCAGAAAACCAAAACTCTCGAAACTCACAGACACTTTGCCCCTATTAGAGCCTAATATTTGGTAAAAAGCTGGGGTAGGCTAGGGGCTGTCAATTTTATTAGATCGAAAACGGCGCACGGTCACATCGCAACTTTTTTTCAAATTTAAAACTTTGAGCTGTTATAGCTGAAGAAGGAAGCAACGCTCGAAAGCCGGAATACTTTTAATACTTAGCACTAGTAACAGTTAACATTTGTGTCAAAAAGTTTCAGAATTGGCCAAACCGTTAATCCACCAGAATTCAGAAAAGCTTTTTCAAAAAACCCACTTTTCGCACCAAAATTTCGACTTTGGCGTAGTGCCAGAATCGATGTGTGTTAGATATAATAATGCCCACTACGGACTATTTAACCTTGATATGTTAGCTAATCATATGCCGAAAGGTAGGTCTCTCTGAATAAGTTGGGCAAA
Organism: Trissonchulus latispiculum; assembly: GCA_030248195.1. Taxonomy (NCBI): domain Eukaryota; kingdom Metazoa; phylum Nematoda; class Enoplea; order Enoplida; family Ironidae; genus Trissonchulus; species Trissonchulus latispiculum. The sequence goes on from JASAND010014318.1 coordinate 8,526, forward strand.
GCCGTTCGTAGCCCCCCCCTTAAGTACTTGTTCTCGTAAAGTAGTTCAAGAGTCCAGTGTAAGCAATACTTTCAATCTCCGTTGCAAATGACGTTGTAGTTTGCCAAATCAATGAGGCCGATGTTGCAGATTTTTTGAAAACCGGAGTTGTGGTAAGTCAAAACAGGCTGGCCAAAAGATTCGTATAGTTCGCAGCTGACTGGACCTAAATTTTTCCTCCACAAAAATCCAAATGCATGTTCCAACAGCAAATTTAACGTATCGTTGCGATTCGCTGCATCTAGATTACGCAGTGGCATTATTATCCACAAATCACAAATCGTTAAACTCGTCTACTTGAGTTACTCGTCGCTGCGTTACTTTCATAGATACAAATGGATAGGTATGCTCCATTGCAACAATCGCAGACGATCGTTTAAGAACTGGCGATGAGTAGCGCGAATACAGGAGTCTGTTTTCTGCTAGAATTTCATGCGTAATTGCTTGAGGGACAGGACAAATTGGACTCCACAGAGTTTTTCTCACCTCATTTTTTAATACAATACAGACGCGATGGATAAAAAAGGAATCATACCAACGACGCAGAATATTGAGTAAAAGCGTAACAGGTAGTTCGTCATTCCAGCTAATCAAAATTGTTACGACATCTTTTAGGGTTGGGGATGATGAATTATCGATATGGCGGATGATAACATCAATGGCAAGTTCTTCCAGCCTCTGCATGTTCCTATAAAAGTAATAAAATAGACTAGCTTTGCAAATAGGAGAAGAAGTGATTCTTTAGACAGGGTCTCCACAGATATTTCAGAGGCCATCCAATACCATTCCTTTTAAATGTGTCTCTAACTGCACCTGATATCCATCACTAAAGTAAATACATAGACCTGTATGGAATCTTAGTTCAAAAGTGTTCACGTGAGTCATTAAGTTTATGTATTAACAAATGCATTTAGTGTAATTTAATGTAATCACTAACAATAGCAATAATAACCATTGCTAGCTAGTGTATTCTGGCATCCTGCGATGACTCATCATCAGTAGAGCACGAGACTATATAAAGGCATGTATCCCAACTCATTTGTCAGTTGTGATTGTATTTCATAATGGTTAGGTGTGCTGATGTTAGGTGTATGATTCCAGACAACGGCGTCAAAATGTAAGAAAAGTTCATTCCAACAGACTAGCTAGAACTTGCTTTGGAGAAACCTTCTAGACGGTTAGACTGCTGAAGAAACACAGAACTGAACAACGCAGTTCCGGTCTGAACCGAGACCTGAAAGCAACAAGCAATGCAAACTCTACTCCAGGTGGAAATCAAGAGGCTGTTGAAGTGAAGGACGTATGGGGAGACCACTAACCGCAGTTAACAAATACGCAAGGAAAAGCGATGTTGCTGTTCTATTCGGGATGGCATCCATTCAGTACCTTCCACAGGTCTCCTGTACTATTGAAGGAACGGTTTATAGAACGATTGAACAGTACTACCAGGCTGAAAAAGCTAAATATTTTCTAGATTGGGATGTATATCGAAAAATCATGAATACATGGTCCCCGTCTATTGCTAAACAAATCGGAAAGTCCATAGACGGTTATAATGCCGACGCTTAGGCAAGAATTGCAGACGTTATTATGGAACTGGCAAACAGAGAAAAGATAAAACAACATCCAGAAGTGGAACGAATGCTGGTTAAGGGAGGCTAAAGGTTTGCCCCGACTTTGTCCGATTGGCCTACTTTTGGCGAGGACATAGAGCATGGGTGTGGTCAAAAAACATCGGGTACTGAGATTTTAGCTGCCTTCCAGGCATGCTCAACCGTCGCGTTTATGTGCCCGAACCCCCCTTTTTCACAACTACCGACATAATTAATTAAAGATTTCTACTGACTGCTAAGTCCAAACTTTAAAGCTGACATTTGTCAATATGATTTGGCACATATGCCCCTACCTGCAGAAAAATACTAGACGTCGGTATCTTATCTGTATCTATGGGAATCACTCTTCAAAGTCGAAGTTTCGGCAAAAATTTAAAAATTTTTGGCTAACGAAAGGAAAATTTTATTACTGGTGCGAGCTATAAGACTGTAATTTGGCATAAAAGAACGCCCTATAGGAGTACTCATTTCTGCCAAATGGCAAGAAATTCTGCCGCGTGAAAAAATTTTTATGTCAAATTTAATCTTCAAAAATTGACAAAATCGTCTTTTTTGGGCAGTGGTACCCCAGAAATCAATTTTTTTGAATTTAAAATTTTTTGAGATATTTGAACTCAGCGTGGTTGAAAACACACCCACAAAAGATTTCAGCTCGATTAGTGAAGGTTTGCGACTTCTATGGTTGCAGAAAGGCTCTACACAGGATCCGACAGACTGAAAATGGCGGTTTCGGCAATTTTTGAAGATTAAAGTTGACATAAAAATTTTTTCACGCGGCAGAATTTCTTGCCATTCGGCACAAATGAGTACTCCTATAGGGCCTCCTTTTATGCCAAATTACAGCCTTATAGCTCGCACCAGTAATAAAATTTTCCTTTCGTTAGCCAAACATTTTTAAATTTTTGCCGAAACTTCAAATTTGAAGAGTAATTCGCTTAGATGCAGATAAGATACAGACGTCTAGTATTTTACGCTAGGTAGGGGCATATGTGCCAAATCATATTAGTAAATGGCAACTTTGAAGCTTGGGTCTAACAGTCAGTAGAAACTTTTAATTAATTATGTTGGTAGTTGTGAAAAAAGGGGGGTCGGGCACATAAACGCGACGGCTGCACATGGCTGGAAGGCAGCTAAGATCTCAGTACCCGATATTTTTTGACAACACCCATGCTCTATATCTTCGCCAAAAAGTAGGCCAATCGGACAAAGTCGGGGCAAGTCGATTTTAGTAGCCCCCCCCCCCCCCCTTAACACCGGAAATAAAATCATAGCAGATGCAGAAGCTTCAAAATTCGACGAATACTGGGCAAATGGCATGGATATGTTACGGGCAGATGAGTAAACTGGACACTTCTGAAAGTGTCCAGACAGATAAATTATGCATGTGCGCAGACAGATACATAAATTTTTGCAATTATCGCATTCTGTCTGGACAGATGAGTAAATTATCTATGTGTCCAGAGCTGGTTTGGACACATGCGTGAATTTTTAAACTATGAACTAGTAGTGCAGATTATTTCAGTTTAACGTTTTATTTAGCTTTAGTAGTGACTTTAGTGTGTATTTTACGTATGTATAGCTATTTTATTTATTTATTTATTACCCAGTCTTTTATTGAAATTTAAATTGTACTATTTGCTTGACTTCAGTTTTTAACCAAATAAATTCAATCCACATTCAACATTCAAATTTTAATATGGCGAAATCCTTTCAATTTTATGACAAGTTTTTTGCTATTTGTTCAAGCAAATGCCGGAATTATGGCAGTGGGATGTGCATTCTTGACCTTGCTTTTTGCATTTACATCTATTGGTTTGACATTGTTTCGGGTCCGAAGCACACTCGAATTTAACGTAGCCTTGTCCTCCGCCAATTGATGCTTGCCGTACAATACTACGGAGTGGGATAGACTTCTGAAGGTCGACATCAGTCTCCAGGAGAAAGGTGTTCGCTGCCTTTACCAAAGACGACGGATGGAACCATTGCTTAATCATTCCATGCGTTGTAGCGACTGGGTAACATCCATTTTCTTCTTTGTGGACGAAGCCAAGGATATTTGGGTCGTCACCAGGTCCACGATCCACGGCCGGCACAGGGACAAGCACGGTATCTCCTAGTTTGCTGGGTTCTGCAACTGTTCGGCTTCTTTGTAGTATTCTATTTGCTTGAGCGCGCTGACCTTGACGTGTCATTTCCCGTGCTTCTTGTACATTTGACTGTTCAGAGGCAATTTCTTCATTCGCCGTTTTTTCGGAGTCATCTTCGCTTTCTTCGGTGCTTGCAGTACGTGAGGAGCACCAAATGTGCAGAATATCTCATTCAGATGGAGTGCTACATCCTTAGCTCTTTTACTTTTGAGGGGCTTGAAGAGAGAAAATTTCGTGAGATGATCTTGATAGTGCAGCATCCAGCAGAACTCACCATCTGGCAAGCTTCAGTAGTCAACCAGATCGATCTGCGCTCCGGAGTTGAAAACTGATGAAGTGATAGGCTTGACCACTACACCGTGACCTCCAAGGCCTGAACCTTCGCGGCTGACCGGGCCCGGGCTGGGCATGCCAGTCCAACAACCGGGCCCGGGCCGGAGCCCGATTCAAGGCCCGGGCACAACTCTACCTACACGGGCTCTGTCCCGTTAGCTTCCCAAATGCGGTACTCATTTACCAACCAATTAAGAATGGATAGCTGGGTCGGCTAGAGCTCACGGCGAACCGATATAGGTTGTCCCTTGCTCCAGAGGATTTGAGAAATCCTTTTGTGGCTGATGGGATTCGAATCACAGAGCATGGGATCAGTGACAGCCGACCTAGCCCAGTCGGTTTCTCGGCCTGGGTCCCACTCTTCATCCTTAGGTCACTTTTTGACGCACATAATTCTATCCGGGGTACCTGCGGCTGCCGCTTTTTTCCTTGACCCAGTTTCTGCCTCTGAGGCATCTCAACTATCCTACTCTAGGCAGCTAAGAAGAAGAAACAAGATACTTTACTGATTATAAATCTCATCAATGCAAACAAAATAGACATCTAAACACAAAACTCGTATGCATCAACTGCAAACGCTAGAAACTGCAATAAGGCAGACTAGTCTACTGCTAATCAAATCAACTGCTAACTCTCTACCAATGAGACAAAGCGAAATCATTCCTTCTTCTACTCACAGACACATAGAGTAAATTAAAACCAAAAAAATAATATGAGTTTAGCGTAACGGAATGAAAACATGAAATTTTCATTGATTAAAGTCGTACTTGACGTATTTGACTACTGCAGTTCTTTCCCCTGTATTGCGTCTTGTTTGATGAAAACGTCCACCTGCACAAATGTTATGCTAGTCCACGTGTGATGCATTGTCCATGTGTGTATTCATCTAGTGTGTTTGTATAAAATGCAATTTTGTTGTAATTTATTGAATTACATTTGGTTTTCCAATATCGTTATTATGTGCAGTGGGTGGTGAAATTGTTGCAGGCAAGGTTCCATGCTTTTTTAGAAGACTTTTAGCTATATAGCTATAATTCTAACTTGTAAATTGCAAATTTTAAGGAAGGGGATGCTAGAAGGCCGAAAATTAGTCTACTAAATTCCGGATCGGATAACTGGGGAACCAGTCAGCGATATTGGCTTTTTTGATCAAACTTTTTTTAAGTTCAACTGTTACTTGTTTATACAGTTTAACCAACGATATTTCACTGCTTTAAGTACATATTACATAAGTGTGTGTGTATACAAAAAAGTATGAGTCGTATATATTAGTTCTGTCTTTCGGTTTACGCTAGCTGTTGATTTTAGTAGTATTTTGTTGTGTAAGAGAATGGTGTTGGAATTTAAGTTTCCTTCGGTATCTACCATTATTGTTTGCGTAGTTGCAATTTGTGATTAGCTGTTTGAACTAGGCCGTTTTTCTTAGGTTTTAGCTCTGTTTTACTGTGTCTTATTGTTATTTCTGGTTTAAGGAAAACTATTGTATGGTGAAAAAAATTGTTGGGGCGAAAAGTCAGAGTCTTAGTCCAGTAGTCTCGTGTACGCTTTAATAATGAAAATTTCATGTTTTCATTCCGTTACGCTAAACTCCTATTATTTTTGGTTTTAATTTACTCTATGTGTCTGTGAGTAGAGATGATTTCGCTTTGTCTCATTGGTAGAGAGTTAGCAGTTGATTTGATTAGCAGTGTCTAGTCTGCATTGTGCAGTTTCTAGCGTTTGCAGTTGATGCATACGTTTTGTGTTTAGATGTCTATTTTGTTTGCATGATAGGTTTATAATCAGTAAAGTATCTTGTTTCTTCTTCTTAGCTGCCTAGAGTAGGATAGTTGAGATGCCTCAGAGGCAGAAACTGGGTCAAGGAAAAAAGCGGCAGCCGCAGGTACCCCCGGATAGAATTATGTGCGTCAAAAAGTGACCTAAGGGATGCAAAGAGTGGGACTAAGGCCGAGAAGCCGACTGGGCTAGGTCGGCTGTCACTGATCCCATGCTCTGAGATTCGAATCCCATCAGCCACAAAAGTTTTCTCAAATCCTCTGGAGCAAGGGACAACCTATATCGGTTCGCCGTGAGCTCTAGCCGACCCAGCTATCCATTCTTAATTGGTTGGAAAATGAGTACCACTTATTTGGGAAGCTAACGGGACAGGAGCCCGTGTAGGTAGAGTTGTGCCCAAGCTCGAATCGGGCTCCGGCCCGGGCCCGGTTGTTGGACTGGCATGCCCAGCCCGGGCCCGGTCAGCCGCGAAGGTTCAGGCCTTGGAGGTCACGGTGTAGTGGTCAAGCCTATCACTTCATCAGTTTTCAACTCCGGAGCGCAGATCGATCTGGTTGACTACTGAAGCTTGCCAGATGGTGAGTTCTGCTGGATGCTGCACTATCAAGATCATCTCACGAAATTTCTCTCTTCAAGCCCTCAAAAGTAAAAGAGCTAAGGATGTAGAACACTCTATCTGAATGAGATATTCTGCACATTTGGTGCTCCTCACGTACTGCAAGCACCGAAGAAAGCGAAGATGACTCCGAAAAAACGGCGAATGATGAAATTGCCTCTGAACAGTCAAACGTACAAGAAGCACGGGAAATGACACGTCAAGGTCAGCGCGCTCAAGCAAATAGGAATGCTACAAAGAAGCCGAATGACAGTTGCAGAACCCAGCAAACTAGGAGACTCCCGTAGCTTGTCCCTGTGCCGGCCGTGGATCGTGGACCTGGTGACGACCCAAATATCCTTGGGCTTCGTCCACAAAGAAGAAAATGGATGTTACCCAGTCGCTACAACGCATGGAATGATTAAGCAATGGTTCCATTCGTCGTCTTTGGTAAAGGCAGCGAACACCTTTCTCCTGGAGACTGATGTCGACCTTCAGAAGTCTATCCCACTCCGTAGTATTGTACGGCAAGCATCAATTGGCGGAGGACAAGGCTACGTTAAATTCGGAGTGTGCTTCGACCCGAAACAATGTCAAACCAATAGATGTAAATGCAAAAAGCAAGGTCAAGAATGCACATCCCACTGCCATAATTCCGGCATTTGCTTGAACAAATAGCAAAAAACTTGTCATAAAATTGAAAGCGATTTCGCCATATTAAAATTTGAATGTTGAATGTGGTTTGAATTCTATTTGGTTAAAAACTGAAGTCAAGCAAATAGTACAATTTAAATTTCAATAAAGACTGGGTAATAAATAAATAAATAAAACAGCCATACATACGTAAAATACACACTAAAGTCACTACTAAAGCTAAATAAAATGTTAAACTGAAATAATCTGCACTACTAGTTCATAGTTTAAAATTCACGCATGTGTCCAAACCAGCTCTGGACACATAGATAATTCAGATCATCTGTCCAGACAGAATGCGATAATTGCAAAAATTTATGTATCTGTCTGCGCACATGCATAATTTATCTCGTTTGACACTTTCAGAAGTGTCCAGTTTACTCATCTGCCCGTAACATATCCATGCCATTTGGCCCAGTATTTGTCGAATTTTGAAGCTTTGGATCTGCTGCGGTTTTATTTCCGGTGTTAAGGGGGGGGGGTGGGCTTACTAGAATCGATTACGTCTTAACTGACTGGCGTCTGACTTTGGCAGAAGAGTAGAGCATAAGTGTTGTCAAAAAATATAGTACTGAGATCTTCAGCTGCCTTCCAGCCATGTGTAGCCGTCGCGTTTATGCGTCCGACCTCCTTTTTCAATAAACTACCAACATAATTAATTAAAAGTTTCTACTGACTGTTAGACCCAAGCTTCAAAGTTGCCATTTACTAATATGATTTGGCACATATGCCCCTACCTAGCGTAAAATACTAGACGTCTGTATCTTATCTGCATCTAATGAATTACTCTTCAAATTTGAAGTTTCCTTGCAAAAATTTAAAAATGTTTGGCTAACGAAAGGAAAATTTTATTACTGGTGCGAGCTATAAGGCTGTAATTTGGCATAAAAGGAGGCCCTATAGGAGTACTCATTTGTGCCGAATGGCAAGAAAAAAAAAGAAAGAAAAAAATTTTTATGTCAACTTTAATCTTCAAAAATTGCCGAAACCGCCATTTTCAGTCTGTCGGATCCTGTGTAGAGCCTTTCTGCAACCATAGAAGTCGCAAACCTTCACTAATCGAGCTGAAATCTTTTGTGGGTGTGTTTTCAACCACGCTGAGTTCAAATATCTCAAAAAAATTTTAAATTCAAAAAAATTGATTTCTGGGGTACCACTGCCCAAAAAAGGCGATTTTGTCAATTTTTGAAGATTAAATTTGACATAACAATTTTTTCACGCGGCAGAATTTCTTGCCATTTGGCAGAAATGAGTACTCCTATAGGGCGTTCTTTTATGCCAAATTACAGTCTTATAGCTCGCACCAGTAATAAAATTTTCCTTTCGTTAGCCAAAAATTTTTAAATTTTTTGCCGAAACTTTCGACTTTGAAGAGTGATTCTATAGATACAGATAAGATACCGACGTCTAGTATTTTTCTGCAGGTAGGGGCATATGCTAAATCATATTGACAAATGTCAGCTTTAAAGTTTGGACTTAGCAGTCAGTAGAAATCTTTAATTAATTATGTCGGTAGTTGTGAAAAAGGGGGGGGTTCGGACACATAAACGCGACGGAGCATGCCTGGAAGGCAGCTAAAATCTCAGTACCCGATGTTTTTTGACCACACCCATGCTCTATGTCCTCGCCAAAAGTAGGCCAATCGGACAAAGTCGGGGCAAACCTTTAGCCTCCCTTAACCAGCATTCGTTCCACTTCTGGATGTTGTTTTATCTTTTCTCTGTTTGCCAGTTCCATAATAACGTCTGCAATTCTTGCCTAAGCGTCGGCATTATAACCGTCTATGGACTTTCCGATTTGTTTAGCAATAGACGGGGACCATGTATTCATGATTTTTCGATATACATCCCAATCTAGAAAATATTTAGCTTTTTCAGCCTGGTAGTACTGTTCAATCGTTCTATAAACCGTTCCTTCAATAGTACAGGAGACCTGTGGAAGGTACTGAATGGATGCCATCCCGAATAGAACAGCAACATCACTTTTCCTTGCGTATTTGTTAACTGCAGTTCGTGGTCTCTCCATACGTCCTTCACTTCAACAGCCTTTTGATTTCCATCTGGAGTAGAGTTTGCAGAGCTTGTTCCTTTCAGGTCTCGGTTCTGAACGGAACTGTGTTGTTCAGTTCTGTGTTTCTTCAGCAGTCTAACCATCTTGAAAGTTTCCACAGCAAGTTCTAGCTAGTTTGTTGGAATGAACTTTTCTTACATGCTGACGCCGTTGTCTGGCATCATCAAACTGCAAGCTGCCATCAGCACACCTAACCATTATGAAACACAATCACAACTAACAAATGAGTTGGGGTACATGCCTTTATATTGTCTCGGGCTCTACTGATGATGAGTCATCGCAGGATGCTAGAATACACTAGCTAGCATTTAAATAATGGTTATTGTTGCTATTGTTAGTGCAGTCTGTAATTACATTAAATGCATTTGTTAATACATAGACTTAACGACTCACGTGAACACCTTTGAATTAAGATTCCATGCAGGTCTGTCTTTACTTTAGTGATGGATAGCAGGTGCAGTTTAAAACACATTTAAAAGGAATGGTATTGGATGGTCTCTGAAATATCTGTGGAGACCCTGTCTAAAGAATCACTTTTTCTCCTATTTGCAAAGCTAAAGTCTATTTATTACTTTTACAGGAGCATGCAGAGGCTGGAAGAACTTGCCATTGATGTTATCATCCGCCATATCGAAAAACATCATCCCCAACCCTAAAAGATGTCGTAACAATTTTGATTAGCTGGAGTGACGAACTACCTTTTACGCTTTTACTCAATATTCTGCGTCGTTGGTATGATTCCTTTTTTATCCATCGCGTCTGTATTGTATTAAAAAATGAGGTGAGAAAAACTCTGTGGAGTCCAATTTGTCCTGTCCCTCAAGCAATTACGCATGAAATTCTAGCAGAAAACAGACTCCTGTATTCGCGCTACTCATCGCCAGTTCTTAAACGATCGTCTGTGATTGTTGCAATGGAGCATACCTATCCATTTGTATCTATGAAAGTAACGCAGCGACGAGTAACTCAAGTAGACGAGTTTAACGATTTGTGGATAATAATGCCACTGCGTAATCTAGATGCAGCGAATCGCAACGATACGTTAAATTTGCTGTTGGAACATGCATTTGAATTTTTGTGGAGGAAAAATTTAGGTCCAGTCAGCTGCGAACTATACGAATCTTGTGGCCAGCCTGTTTTGACTTACCACAACTCCAGTTTTCAAAAAATCTGCAACATCGGCCTCATTGATTTGGCAAACTACAACGTCATTTGAAACGGAGATTGAAAGTATTGCTTACACTGGACTCTTTAACTACTTTACGAGAACAAGTACTTAAGGGGGGGGGCTACGAACGGTTTTGCCCAACTTATTCAGAGAGACCTACCTTTCGGCATATGATTAGCTAACATATCAAGGTTAAATAGTCCGTAGTGGGCATTATTATATCTAACACACATCGATTCTGGCACTACGCCAAAGTCGAAATTTTGGTGCGAAAAGTGGGTTTTTTGAAAAAGCTTTTCTGAATTCTGGTGGATTAACTGTTTGGCCAATTCTGAAACTTTTTGACACAAATGTTAACTGTTACTAGTGCTAAATATTAAAAGTATTCCGGCTTTCGAGCGTTGCTTCCTTCTTCAGCTATAACAGCTCAAAGTTTGAAATTTGACAAAAAGTTGCGATGTGACCGTGCGCCGTTTTCGATCTAATAAAATTGACAGCCCCTAGCCTACCCCAGCTTTTTACCAAATATTAGGCTCTAATAGGGGCAAAGTGTCTGTGAGTTTCGAGAGTTTTGGTTTTCTGGTTTGTGTGCTAGCAAACTTTTTGTTAAGAAATAACCCTTATTTTTAGGCCTGAAAAGCTAGCTAAGCGCAGTAAAAATGGGGTCAAAAAATTTTTTGTCTCCGATTTTGCCGAAAAGGTCCTTATAGGGGTTATTTGGCCTGCTGAATACGAATATGAAATCCGTTTTTCGATATGACGCTTTCTTCGTTCAGTATGCGCTTACAACTGTCTTAGATCTTTTTGGAGCGATCGCCATCCATACTTTGAGAAATCAATCTAGCATTTCTAAACATTGGAGCGAGCTTTAGTGACGTAGCTATCGGCACATCCTGGTACACTCACTGGCCTGTAATGCGCAAGGTTTCAGCCGATTTTGTCACAATACTTTGGAGTAATTGACTCACATCTTCGAAATGGCACCAAATAACAGCGACAATATCGATAATGTAATCTAGCACTGCGAACGCAGGGATTAACGAAATCACGTCATTTTTACATAAGTTAAGACAGATACTTGGAGTATTAATTGGAGCAAAGTTGGGCTCCTTTGATAAACCACAGCTCATTAGACGTTAGTTAACCTCCACCCGTATAGACCTACAACACCCAATTTTTCGCACTTTGATTGTATCGCACAGAAAACTATACACTGATCTAAGAATTTTTTTACACGATATCAAAGCGCTATATGTCAGTACTATTTCTGGAAAAGTTGGGTACCGTACCTTGCGCATAGCGATCAGGGCGAGGCAAAGTTTGTGTACGTGTCATGTAGAGCTTTGGACAGACAACACCAACTTCTGATGGCTCCACAGGACGCTACGCTGCATGGAATTCTTTCAAACTTTAAACTATTTTACACTAAACCTAATACTATTATATGGCAAAAGACTAGCTAACTTTTCCAACATCGAACTTTTAGTGAAATTCGTAGCCCCCCCCCTAACCAAACTATATAACCCCCTCTTGGGGAAATACCAGTGCTGCTGTCATTGTTTAAAAACATTTAATGAAATGCTACATTTGTATGTACATACTATTGGGTTTCATAGCATTTCGTTACATAAAACTTTGCAATAAATACTATATGTAGGAACTAATCTTGGGCTGCACCTGGTTTTACTGCTTACGTAGGTTAGATTTTACGAATCTAGGGATTTTGGGATAAAATTTCACACGCTAAACATAGGAGATTTAGGGCTGAGGTGCCAGAAACCCTAGATTTACCCCAAACTCTTCTGATTCTACGCTTCTCCTTTTCTATTGGAAAATGTCAAAAATACTGGCATTTGTTTGGTTAATGGTTAAGCACAAAGCACATCTGAAAATGTTGAGCTCGGTTCAACATTTTAAAGCACACCCAAAAAAGCATAAAGCAGTTTTGATTTCGACCTATGAATTATAAACGTACAAAGCATGTTTTTTTTCTAACAAAAGTATGGACCGGGAAGCACAAAAGCACGAATCACATGAAGTATGAACCGGGCCTGGGAGACGTAACCCTACTGGCAACGGAAGACCCCATCATCGTCAGGCTTGCTGCCTTCATAGTCATGAGCGCACAAATTCAGTAACATGTATCCGACTATAATGCCGTTTTTAACAAAACAACACTTTATACTCGGAAAGTTTTCTACCAAAACGTAATATTCAATGCAGGTTTTCCAGGATTTAAGGCGAATACTAAAACTTAAACGAATGCAAACTGCTACGACTACAAAATTTTCAATATTTTAGTATAAAACCTAAATTTTGGAACCTTAATTGAACCGCTCTAGATCCACCCTTCACCATTAAAGGTAAAAGGCAAGAGTCATGATAGAATGAGACTATGAAACTCTTACACCACTATGAACTGAACATGCTAGGCATGCTCGGTTCGTTAACTCGGGACCGCACCCCGAAAATCTCGGGGGGGGGTCCCACCTAATAAACACTAATTACACGCTCTCATACAAGCATGTGTCTGCTAACTGATTCACTAATTAGCTTAGGCTTACGGAAGGTAATTAATTAGTTATTAATTAGCTATAACTTTAATAAGGTTTAAGTAATTAATTCGACAATTTTGTAGCATTTTTTCTGCTCGTTCAAATGATATACAAATTGTTGCACAAAACAATTCGTAGGAATGTAATCTGCAATCATTTTTATATGGTTAGAAAGAGCAGAAAAATGCAACAAAGTTATGGAATTAGTTTTTTAAATACTTCAACCTAATTAAAGTTATACTTAATTAATAAAAAATACTAACAGGTTACCAATCGTAAGCCTAAGCTAGTTAGCGAATCAGGGAGCAGACACACGCTTGTATGAAAGCGTGTATATAATTAGTTAGGTTAACCCGACCCGAGACTTTCACGAGTTAACGAACCGAGCATGCCTAGCAAGTTCAGTACATACTACATATGTAGTAGTGTAAGAGTTTTATACTCTTATTTAGTGTTGTTTCAGTAGCCCATTTTAGTTTCAGTTTCAGTTTCAGTTTCAGTCGGCAACCCAAACTACTTTCAGTTTCAGTTTCAGTTTCAGTCGGATACCAAAAATAATTTCAGTTTCAGTTTCAGTTTCAGTCGGCAACCCAAACTACTTTCAGTTTCAGTTTCAGTTTCAGTCGGATACCAAAAATAATTTCAGTTTCAGTTTCAGTTTCAGTCGGTGACGCAAAATAGTTTCAGTTTCAGTCGGCAAGGCAAAATAGTTTCAGTTTCAGTCCGAGTATTAAAATAGTTTCAGTAAAGGAAGTAATAGCAAAAAACTAAAATTTCAGTTTCCAAATGTATTTGGTATTTAAAATTGTTGAAGCGCAGTCTTATTTTTATATCCAAGCTTCTATATCAGTTATAAATAAAACTTCATCTCATATGTATTTTACTTGCAATTCCTTGGTTATACAATCATTTTCTTAGTAAAGACAAATAAAATATAAGATCCGCTTTGAAATAATTGCTTCCTTTGCTGCATTGACTTTCTTTTTAATTAAATATCTAAAACAGCTTTGGTGATTTGCTTCAAAGCATACATCCCTCCAAAATGTATATAATGGTTTCGAGGAAAATAATGGTTTATTGCTGTAACTGAATGCTTTGCCTCTAAAGCCGTAGATTGTATGCTTTAAATACTATATACCTAAAGCAATTGTACTGTAACACAACTTCTTAGTTTTATCTGATAAGCTGACAGTAAATTATCTAAAAGTATTATATACTGCTATCTAATATACAATATGATGGCTAAAATTGGACGAATACATTCCATCCTTCGCAAGAAAAACTATTATGGGAAAATTTGCAATAGCCTTTTCAAGGAACTTAAGCATACGCAGAGACTGAAATGACGTTTCTTACGCAGAGACTGAAACTAGTTTCAGTCTCAGCATGAACTGAAACCTGTTTCAGTTCCAGCGAGCAAGAAGAGCTTCAGGTTTTACGCTGGGACTGAAATGGTTTCAGATTATACTAGTTTCAGTTTCAGTTTCAGTTTCAGTCCTAGAATTAGGTTAGTTTCAGTTTCAGTTCCAGTTTCAGTTCAGTTTCGAATATAGTTTCAGTTTTAGTTTCAGTTTCAGTCGGGCAACTTAAATCTTTTCAGTTTCAGTTTCAGTTTCAGTCCACTTTCCCAAATACTTTCAGTTTCAGTTTCAGTTTCAGTGACTGAAACTGAAACATGTAGAGACTGAAACCTAG
>JASAND010014319.1:0-41627 GCA_030248195.1 Trissonchulus latispiculum
TTGGATCACCAAAGTAACACCACCAGTGAATTCCCCATGCCCAATAACCTTTGTATGCAAAATTCCAGCCTTCCAGCTATCTCCAGTAGCTTGAACCAGGAACTGGTTCAACTTTGAACCAGTTGAACCAGCTCTGGCCAGCCATTGGTCGGATCACCAAAGTAACACCACCAGTGAATTCCCCATGCCCAATAACCTTTGTATGCAAAATTTCAGCCTTCCAACTATCTCCAGTAGCTTGCACCAGGAACTGGTCCAACTTTGAACCAGTTCAACCATATCTGGCCAGCCATGGGAAAGATCACCAAAGTTACACCACCAGTGAATTCCCCATGCCCAATAACCTTTGCATGCAAAATTTCAGCCTTCCAACTATATCTCCAGTAGCTCGAACCAGGAACTGGTTCAACTTTGAACCAGTTGAACCAGATCTGTCCAGCCATGGGTTGGATCACCAAAGTAACAGCACCAGTGAATTCCCCATGCCCAATAACCTTTGTATGCAAAATTCCAGCCTTCCAGCTATCTCCAGTAGCTTGAACCAGGAACTGGTTCAACTTTGAACCAGTTGAACCAGATCTGGCCAGCCATGGGTTGGATCACCAAAGTAACACCACCAGTGAATTCCCCATGCCCAATAACCTTTGTATGCAAAATTTCAGCCTTCCAACTATCTCCAGTAGCTTGAACCAGGAACTGGTTCAATTTTGAACCAGTTGAACCAGATCTGGCCAGCCATGGGTCGGATCACCAAAGTAACACCACCAGTGAATTCCCCATGCCCAATAACCTTTGTATGCAAAATTTCAGCCTTCCAACTATCTCCAGTAGCTTGAACCAGGAACTGGTTCAATTTTGAACCAGTTGAACCAGATCTGGCCAGCCATGGGTCGGATCACCAAAGTAACACCACCAGTGAATTCCCCATGCCCAATAACCTTTGTATGCAAAATTTCAGCCTTCCAACTATCTCCAGTAGCTTGAACCAGGACCTGGTTCAACTTTGAACCAGTTGAACCAGATCTGGCCAGCCATGGGTTGGATCACCAAAGTAACACTACCAGTGAATTCCCCATGCCCAATAACCTTTGTATGCAAAATTCCAGCCTTCCAGCTATCTCCAGTAGCTTGAACCAGGAACTGGTTCAACTTTGAACCAGTTGAACCAGCTCTCGCCAGCCATTGGTCGGATCACCAAAGTAACACCACCAGTGAATTCCCCATGCCCAATAACCTTTGTATGCAAAATTTCAGCCTTCCAACTATCTCCAGTAGCTTGAACCAGGAACTGGTTCAACTTTGAACCAGTTGAACCAGATCTGGCCAGCCATGGGTTCGATCACCAAAGTTACACCACCAGTGAATTCCCCATGCCCAATAACCTTTGTATGCAAAATTTCAGCCTTCCAACTATCTCCAGTAGCTTGAACCAGGAACTGGTTCAACTTTGAACCAGTTGAACCAGATCTGGCCAGCCATGGGTTGGATCACCAAAGTAACAGCACCAGTGAATTCCCCATGCCCAATAACCTTTGTATGCAAAATTTCAGCCTTCCAGCTATCTCCAGTAGCTTGAACCAGGAACTGGTTCAACTTTGAACCAGTTGAACCAGATCTGGCCAGCCATGGGTCGGATCACCAAAGTAACACCACCAGTGAATTCCCCATGCCCAATAACCTTTGTATGCAAAATTTCAGCCTTCCAACTATCTCCAGTAGCTTGAACCAGGAACTGGTTCAATTTTGAACCAGTTGAACCAGATCTGGCCAGCCATGGGTCGGATCACCAAAGTAACACCACCAGTGAATTCCCCATGCCCAATAACCTTTGTATGCAAAATTTCAGCCTTCCAACTATCTCCAGTAGCTTGAACCAGGACCTGGTTCAATTTTGAACCAGTTGAACCAGATCTGGCCAGCCATGGGTCGGATCACCAAAGTAACACCACCAGTGAATTCCCCATGCCCAATAACCTTTGTATGCAAAATTTCAGCCTTCCAGCTATCTCCAGTAGCTTGAACCAGGAACTGGTTCAACTTTGAACCAGTTGAACCAGATCTGGCCAGCCATGGGTCGGATCACCAAAGTAACACCACCAGTGAATTCCCCATGCCCAATAACCTTTGTATGCAAAATTTCAGCCTTCCAACTATCTCCAGTAGCTTGAACCAGGAACTGGTTCAACTTTGAACCAGTTGAACCAGATCTGGCCAGCCATGGGTCGGATCACCAAAGTAACACCACCAGTGAATTCCCCATGCCCAATAACCTTTGTATGCAAAATTTCAGCCTTCCAACTATCTCCAGTAGCTTGAACCAGGAACTGGTTCAACTTTGAACCAGTTGAACCAGATCTGGCCAGCCATGGGTTGGATCACCAAAGTAACAGCACCAGTGAATTCCCCATGCCCAATAACCTTTGTATGCAAAATTTCAGCCTTCCAACTATCTCCAGTAGCTTGAACCAGGAACTGGTTCAACTTTGAACCAGTTGAACCAGATCTGGCCAGCCATGGGTTGGATCACCAAAGTAACACCACCAGTGAATTCCCCATGCCCAATAACCTTTGTATGCAAAATTTCAGCCTTCCAACTATCTCCAGTAGCTTGAACCAGGAACTGGTTCAATTTTGAACCAGTTGAACCAGATCTGGCCAGCCATGGGTCGGATCACCAAAGTAACACCACCAGTGAATTCCCCATGCCCAATAACCTTTGTATGCAAAATTTCAGCCTTCCAACTGTCTCCAGTAGCTTGAACCAGGACCTGGTTCAACTTTGAACCAGTTGAACCAGATCTGGCCAGCCATGGGTTGGATCACCAAAGTAACACTACCAGTGAATTCCCCATGCCCAATAACCTTTGTATGAAAAATTCCAGCCTTCCAGCTATCTCCAGTAGCTTGAACCAGGAACTGGTTCAACTTTGAACCAGTTGAACCAGCTCTGGCCAGCCATTGGTCGGATCACCAAAGTAACACCACCAGTGAATTCCCCATGCCCAATAACGTTTGTATGCAAAATTTCAGCCTTCCAACTATCTCCAGTAGCTTGCACCAGGAACTGGTCCAACTTTGAACCAGTTCAACCATATCTGGCCAGCCATGGGAAAGATCACCAAAGTTACACCACCAGTGAATTCCCCATGCCCAATAACCTTTGTATGCAAAATTTCAGCCTTCCAACTATCTCCAGTAGCTTGAACCAGGAACTGGTTCAATTTTGAACCAGTTGAACCAGATCTGGCCAGCCATGGGTTGGATCACCAAAGTAACAGCACCAGTGAATTCCCCATGCCCAATAACCTTTGTATGCAAAATTTCAGCCTTCCAACTATCTCCAGTAGCTTGAACCAGGAACTGGTTCAATTTTGAACCAGTTGAACCAGATCTGGCCAGCCATGGGTCGGATCACCAAAGTAACACCACCAGTGAATTCCCCATGCCCAATAACCTTTGTATGCAAAATTTCAGCCTTCCAACTATCTCCAGTAGCTTGAACCAGGAACTGGTTCAATTTTGAACCAGTTGAACCAGATCTGGCCAGCCATGGGTCGGATCACCAAAGTAACACCACCAGTGAATTCCCCATGCCCAATAACCTTTGTATGCAAAATTTCAGCCTTCCAGCTATCTCCAGTAGCTTGAACCAGGAACTGGTTCAATTTTGAACCAGTTGAACCAGGCGAGATACGGTGTCGGCACTAAGCTCATCGTGTCCGATTTACTATATATGGGTACCACCCCAAAGCCGAAAAACGCCGTTTTTGGCCGTTTTTAGACTATTTTAAAATTTTCGGACTTAGAAAATTTTTCCGCTTGAAGGTGTCCAAAACGCTATTTTTTTCCATTTTTGACCATCTGTAAAAATCGAACCAGATCGAAATTCGGAAAAAAACATAAACTTGCTAAATAACATTGCCTAGATAATCAAAAAATAGTATAGAAAAAATTTTCCTATGGGCCGTTTGAAAAATCGAGTTAACACAAAATTGACAAAAATCATGCTGAATACAGAGAAAAAAACCCCACTTTCAAACCCGTAAGAGAAAGTCGATTTTTTTCAAACTTCATTTTTTCCGGGCAAGTTTGGTATCATTCGAAAGCTCTTGGCCTGGAGATTTCGCAAACGTAAATATTAGCTCTTAATTCCTTCCCGTTAATTAGTTATGCCTAATTAGCACTTTTCAAAATCCGCAAAGTGCCTTTATATATATAGCTCATATTATGGGGGGCTCTCCGAGCGCCCCCATGATTCATGACTCTATCAGTGTTTTTCTCGCCGACGACTTATATAAGTGTAGCCTTACACGCGCCTCCAAACATTTTACTATTTTCCAGAAAAAAATGCATGACTACTTAAAAATGTAGAATTTACTCGCGCTTTTCTTGTAAACTTGGTATAACAAATTTTATATCATAGGGGTCGCGGCAGCGACCCCTATAATATGTGTGAAAAGTGGCTGGAGACAGTGTAAAATAAGCTGCGCAGAAGCTGCGCAAAATCCTGCGCAGATCCTGCGCAGATTTCAAGCGCAAATTGTAGAGCACATCGAGTTTAGTATGTCTGTGAAGTTTCAGCCCCGTATCACTTACCGTTAAAAAGTTGCGCCCCGGACCGGTTATGGCGGCGATGTTTTTTTCCGGTTTCTCCTATTTGATGGTTGTATTGTACATAATGTTCGCCGCTTTCACGTGATCTGCAGCGGTGGGCCAACCTAAAGGGCTATGGGGTCTAGTAGTACCCTCTAAAGAATTTAAGAATCATAATTTTTTTGCGCCGCAGCTGCGCCACAGCGCCGCAGTGGCGCCGCAAAGTCGGCTCATAGCGAAAAGTGACCATGTTTGTGGTCGTCGCTCAGGTCGAACGTTACGAGCTGGAGCTGAGCGATTCCCGCAGTCAGTTTTACCGTCAGAACCACCCATCTTGCTGGGCTCTTTCTACTTTGCCGTCGAAAGGGTCAAGTCGGAAACCGCTTCCTGGAGGTCCATAGTAGGCTCTACCTGGCCTCTCAAAACTTTGTCTATAGGGGTTTTCTGGTGTGCCCAGCTCATTCCCGGTATCCGTTTTGCCGTCCGGCGTGTCTATATTGCTAGGCTGGTTCTACTTTGCCGTCTGGAGGGTCAAGTCGGAAACC
The DNA here is from genome assembly GCA_030248195.1 of Trissonchulus latispiculum. Lineage (NCBI taxonomy): Eukaryota > Metazoa > Nematoda > Enoplea > Enoplida > Ironidae > Trissonchulus > Trissonchulus latispiculum. Next base: position 5,139 of record JASAND010014319.1, read on the forward strand.
GCTTCCTGGAGCTGGGCTTATTCTATTGGGGGGGGGGGGGGTGGGGCCCCCCCCCCATAAACCCCCTTCCCCCCCCCAAAAATCGTCCCCCCCCCAAAAATCGCCCCCCCCCAAAAAAAGTGGGTGCCCCTTTTGGTACCAACTTTTTCCCTGAAAAAATCGCTCAGAAGGCCAAATTTTCAAAAATTTTTGCCCTTTTCAACACTAAATCTGCTTATTTTTGCTATGAAAATCAACTTTTATAGTATATGCTAGAAAAATAGCGCTATTTTTAGCATTTTTTTCGAAAAATTTTCGCCCCCCCCCCAAAATTCCTTGCCCCTCGGACCTTTGGGGGGGCCCCCCCCCCCCAAGAAGCCCCCCCCCCAAGAAAAAATCCCTAGAATAAGCCCAGTGGAGGTCCATAGTAGGCTCTACCTGGCCTCTCAAAACTTTGTCTATAGGGGTTTTCTGGTCTGCCCAGCTCATTTCCGGTATTCGTTTTGCCGTCCGACGTACCTATTTTGCTGGGCTGGTTCTACTTTGCCGTTTGAAGGGTCAGTCGAGTGGGAGGGTCAAATGGTCGAAAATAAAGTTTCTCAAAAGTGGTCAAATTTGGTATCAAATGAAAGCCCTAAGTGAGCTGAGCAACTTTTGTCATAGAACTGCATACCCAAAGTGGCTGTAGAGTGCTGTGGTGGGGTGGGGTGGGGACTTAGGCGATTTTGGGTCAAAAACAAGTGGGGAAAAATGCCCTAGACGGGCATGCAATGGCTAGAATAGGGAAAGGAGGGAGGGCGGAAAAATGCCAATAGATTTTACAGTCGGCGCTGAAAATGATAGAAACTAGGTTCAGCGCCGAATAGGGAATGCAGTCGGCGCTGAAAATGAAAGAAACTAGGGTTCAGCGCCGAATAGGGAATGCAGTCGGCGCTGAAAATAATAGAAACTAGGGTTCAGCGCCGAATAGGGACGGCTGTCGGGTCATGTTGCTGCGTGGAACAGGCACTTTCTCCGTCCATCCTATTCGCGTGAACTGCTCAGCACGAGTCGCTTAAAGGCGAAATTACTATACATTTGTACAGCGCAAACAGCTCAGCCCTTGGAAATGGACACTAAAACTTCAACGTATGGATCTGTTGCTCTAACTATAAAATTCATAGCCGATTTTTAGCTTAGACATGGGGCTTCCAATCACACGGCTACGAATAGAAAGACGTTGATAGAACTACTTTTGATAGAACTCCTTTCTATACTTACTACAACGGCTTTATTTATTCTTTATGTATTATTGTTTATTTACTAAAACAGAATTATCGTGAAAAACAGAAACAGTAATAATAAATTATTAGAAACTATTAAAACTGTCATTCGTAACCGACCACCTCGCTACGGTTGTAACTATTATTAGTAAAGGTATATATATACATCTCAATTTATTCTCCACATACATGCGCAGCTCGAGGTAGCATAAAAAATAGGACACATTTTTGATCAGGAAATTAGCCAATAGGAGCTCGCCCACGTACCATTTATCATCACAGAATCCATATACATTCATCTGAACTGATTCACAGTGCTCTACGTTTCGCAGTTCAAGCGAATAGGATGGACGGAGAAAGTGCCTGTTCCACGCAGCAACATGACCCGACAGCCGTCCCTATTCGGCGCTGAACCCTAGTTTCTATTATTTTCAGCGCCGACTGCATTCCCTATTCGGCGCTGAACCCTAGTTTCTTTCATTTTCAGCGCCGACTGCATTCCCTATTCGGCGCTGAACCTAGTTTCTATCATTTTCAGCGCCGACTGTAAAATCTATTGGCATTTTTCCGCCCTCCCTCCTTTCCCTATTCTAGCCATTGCATGCCAGTCTAGGGCATTTTTCCCCACTTGTTTCTAGCATTTTTCCGCTGTAGCGCAACTTATATCCTCGCTCAAACTCTCTGTTTTCCATCATTTTTCCGCTGTAGCGCAACTTATAGCCAGGCTCAATCTCTTCACTCGAACTAAGGTAAACCACACGACAAGGAAGCCGGAGTCGGTTCCCTGGCAATCAAAAAAGCTACTAAACCCCTGGTCAGGGCGCCACAGGCCGCTGGCTTCACTTTGGAGGAGTCCTCCAATGACAAAAACGTTTCCAGAGGGGGTTATCGGAAAACAGGATGACGGGGACCGAACTCCCACCGGGGAGGGGAGGGGGTCGTCGCGCTGCGTGGGGTACGGAAAATTTGAAAAAACGCAATGTTTCTACATCAGAAAACGTTTACAGAAGGGTTATAGGAAAAGAGGATGACGGGGGGCCGAACTCCCACCGGGGAGGGGGGGATCGTCGCGCTGCATGGGGTACGGAAAACTTGTAAAAACGCAATTGTTTCTGCATCAGAAAACGTTTACAGAAGAGTTATCGGAAAAGAGGATGACGGGGGGCCGAACTCCCACCGGGGAGGGGGGTGGCGTCGCGCTGCGTGATGTACGGAAAATTTGAAAAAACAAAATTGTTTCTACATCAGAAAACGTTTACAGACGGGTTATCGGAAAAGAGGATGACGGGGGGCCGAACTCCCACAGGGGAGGGGGGGGCGTCGCGCTGCGGCTGCGTGGGTTACGGAAAATTTGAAAAACGCAATTGTTTCTACATCAGAAAACGTTTACAGACGGGTTATCGGAAAAGAGGATGACGAGGGGCCGAACTCCCACCGGGAAGGGGGGGGGGTCGTCGCGGTGCGTGGGGTTCGGAAATTTGTAAAAACTCAATTGTTTCTTCATCAGAAAACGTTTACAGAAGGGTTATAGTCAATCGGGAAAAAAACGCCATTTTTTCAAACTTTTCGACGTGTAGAACTCATTTTTTGGAATTATGGCAAAATTATTGTAGTTTGAAGAATGGCAACCCCTACGGATTATTTTCATGTATTAATGACTTCTCTGGACAGTAGCAATAGAGAGCACTATGTGATTTATTTCCTGGGGAAAAAAAGCCAAAATCGGGAAAAAAAAGCAACTCATCGGTAAAAAAAGCCACTTTGGTCGAAGCACATCCTGAAGGCGTAGACCAATTCTGAGTGTTCCAACGTGTTCAGCGTCGCGTATTTAACCAAGATTTTTTGTTTTACGAGGCAAATTTCCGTCGTAAAGCATTAAATATAAATTTTTAGTTTGCAGCATAAACTGGCTAGGTTTCATCAAATATAACGTAAACATACAAATTTTTTAAAAACTTGCTAAAACGAAGGCTAACCACAAAATAGTGTTTTCCAATGAATTCGTAATGCTCTTTTTGGCCGAATGTGCCAGTTTCAGGATGAAATGTGGAGTGTAGCGGTCAAAACGACTGAAGTGACATATTAGTCCAAAAGTTGCTCATTTCAGGGACTGTCCACCTACAAATGGTATTGCTTTGTAAAACTTGAATTGCTGATCATTTTCAACATAGTTATCATGCCAGAAATCCAGAAAAACTGCTCACTATGGCTCTCGCAATCAACTGGCTTTTTTTTCCCGATGGGTCAAAATCATCGGGGAAAAAAAGCCACACCTGCCCAGAGACAACGTGACACCTTGAACAGTTTGCAATAGTATGAGGACAAAGCCAGACATGTTCTCTCTTGATTGTAATAGAAATTATTCAGATAGCGCTATTGACACTAAAGTTATGAATTTTTGAAACATTACCGTTTTCCCGCCTTTTCAGGAACAAAATTTTCCAAAAAATGTCGACCCCGCTGTTGACTATAGAGGGGAGATAGAAAGCTAAAAATCGGCTTGTGGGCTTATATTGAGGTCGCCATTCTACATGCCAAATATTACTGCAATAGCTTCATCCGTTAGGCCACAGCGATCGTGGCTTTTTTTCCCGAAATTTTAACGTGGCTTTGTTTTCCCGATTGACTATATCGGAAAAGAGGATGACGCTGGCTTATTTTTAGGCCAAAATTTATGGGGGGGGCGATATGGGGGGGGGCTCAAAGTTGCCCCCCCCCATCGATGGGGGGGGGCTCACCAAAAGTGGGGGGGGGCATATTTTTGGAAAAAATTTTGCAAATTTTTACGTTTTTTTGTGTAAAAATTGCCAAAAATCGCTAAAAAATGACTAATTTTAGGTGTTTTTTACGCTAAAAAAGCGAAAATTTCGTTAAAATTCCGGCGAAGCCGGAAAAATTTTTGAAAATTTAGGGTAAAAATGGTGAAATCTGGCAATTTTTTGGCTTATGGGGGGGGGAGGTAAAAATTTATGAGGGGGGCTTTTATGGGGGGGGACCTCGAATGGGGGGGGGGGAGGTTGCCGAGTAGGGGGCCCCCCCCCCCCCCCCCCCCCCCAGTAAAAATAAGCCAGTGACGGGGGGCCGAACTCCCACCGGGAAGGGGGGGGCGTCGCGCTGCGTGGGGTACGGAAAATTTGTAAAAAAGCAATTGTTTCTTCATCAGAAAACGTTTACAGACGGGTTATCGGAAAAGAGAATGACGGGGGCCGAACTCCCACCGGGAAGGGGGGGCGTCGCGCTGCGTGGGGTACGGAAAATTTGAAAAAACGCAATTGTTTCTACATCAGAAAACGTTTACAGACGGGTTATCGCAAAAGAGGATGACGGGGGGCCGAACTCCCACCGGGGAGGGGGGGGTTGTCGCGGTGCGTGGGGTACGGAAAATTTGTAAAAACGCAATTGTTTCTACATCAGAAAACGATTTGAGAAGGGTTATCGGAAAAGAGGACAACGGGGGGCCGAACTCCCACCGGGAAAGGGGGGGGGCCATCGCGCTGCGTCGGGTACGGAAAATTTGACCACCAATTTGACCATTCACCCCTGACAAGGGCGCCACAGCTCGCTAGGGACACTTTAGAGGGGTCCTCCAATGACAAAAAATGTTCGCCTCACCACGCGCTTTCATTTGATATCAAATTTGCAAACTTTTGGAAAAATCGAGTTTTGACCGACCCTTACCCCTGACCAGGGCGCCACAGCTCGCTAGGGACACTTTAAAGGGGTCCTCCAATGACAAAAAATGTTCGCCTCACCATGGGCTTTCATTTGATATCAAATTTGCAAACTTTGGAAAAATCGATTTTTGACCGACCCTTACCCCTGACCAGGGCGCCACAGCTCGCTAGGGACACTTTAGAGGGGTCTTGCAATGACAAAAAATGTTCGCCTCACCATGGGCTTTCATTTGATAGCAAACTTGGCCACTTTTAAATAAATTGATTTTTGACCATTTTGGACCGGTCTGGTCAGGGCACCACAGGCCGCTGGGTCCACCACAGGTCGTAGACTTTACCGGAATCAGTTCCTATTCGAATACAAAACCTCAGCCCAGCAGCTCTTATGCGTATGGCTCCACAGTCCGTAGGCCCTAACCCACTGAACACACTAGACCCCTGACTTTTTATACGGTTTTTTTGCCATTTTTAGCCCATTTTATCCCCCCCCACTTTTCGACCTCCCCCCCCACTCGTGGGGGGGGGCTCCCCCCCCCACTCTCCCCCCCCACTTTTTTTCGCCTAAAGTAAACCCAGCCCGCGCACTATGGATCTTTCTGTATAAGAGGCCAAAGTTGGAGTTGCGTCACGGTTGGGCCCAGCACCATCTGGGTGCCCCCGAGCCATATGGATAGGTCCTAGAGCGAAACTAATGGGCCATTTAGATTCACCATATAGGGGTTCCTATTCGAATACAAAAGCTCGGCCCAGCAGCTCTTATGCGTATGGCTCCACAGTCCGTAGGCCCAGACCCCCCTTTTACACACTAACTTTCGACCCCTAGCCAGGACGCCACAGAAGCCAGATCGAAAATTCATATAGCCTATGTTCTGGCGACCCTTGGGGTAATGCTGAATCCCAAACCTCAGACCCCTCGACCAAGGCCTGCTCAATTGAATCGCGTCAAAAATTTTGACTTTTTTGAAATATGTCCGAAAAAATCGAAATCCTGCTATGTACAGAGACCTATGGGGAGGTCCTACCTACACTAAACTTATTTCCCCAAAAATGGGGGAAAAGTTGTTCACAAAAAACCCCATATGGTATAGAAAATCTTTGAGCTCCGACTTCTAGGGTGGGGGTAACAAAAAAATGGAGAGAAAGTCTGTAGTTCAAAAATTCAATCTGTCATATCTCAAAAACGGCTTGGCCGATTTCGCTCAAATTTGCAGAGCATGGACCCCTCGCGAAGGGCTTTCTAGTGGTACAATATGAAGGCTCTACCTCAACTCTTCCGCCCGCACCAGGGGAAACTATGATCCAACACTACGCAATGTGCTTATTTTTCCCTATTCTAGGTAGTGCGCTAACGCGCACTACCTGATAGTGCGCTAACGCGCACTACCTGATAAAATTTTTTCGAAAGTGGTAAAATTTGATATCAAATGAAAGCCCTAAGTGAGCTGAGCAACTTTTGCCATAGAACTGCGTACCCAAAGTGTCTGTAGAGTGCTGTGGTGGGGTGGGGTGGGGACTTAGCCACTTTTGGGTCAAAAAGAAAATTTTTCAAAAGTTGTAAACTTTGATATCAAATGAAAGCCCTAAGTGAGCTGAGCAACTTTTGTCATAGAACTGCATACCCAAAGTGGCTGTAGAGTGCTGCGGTGGGGTGAGGTGGGGACTTAGGCGATTTTCGGTCAAAAATGAAATTTTTCAAAAGTGGTCAAATTTGGTATCAAATGAAAGCCCTAAGTGAGTTGAGCAACTTTTGTCATGGAACTGCACACCCAAAGTGGCTGTAAGAGTGCTGTGGTGGGGTGGGGTGGGGACTTAAGCGGTTTTGGGTGAAAAATAAAATTTTTCAAAAGTGGTCAGATTTGTGTCAAATGAAAGTCCGAAGCGAACGGAACAACTTTTGTCATGGAGCCACCCACCCAAACTTGCTGTGCCAAATAACGTCACGTGCCTATGAAACTTTTGTCTTTATATATATACTTCTGCAACCGGAATTTAAAGGATATGCAGACACAGCCAACACACACATATTATCCTCTTTTGTGCGGAGCGTTTTTGTTATATACTTACTTGTCTATATATACGTATATACGTATTCAGAGATTGCCTAAAAGCCGATTCTTTACAAATGAAAATTAAAAAACTAGACTTACAGAAAAATTAGAAATTTCACAAAATCAGCTGTGTCTACAAAGTAAAAAATTGAGCAATTTACATACATTTACTACTGCATTCATAAACTTGCGAGTGCAACTGTGTAAGATTTAGTTTATTCAATTAAAATTTTTGTGCAATTAAAACGGTTACAATAAAATTTAAAACTTTAACAGCATTTTGATCATTTCCTGACAGAACGAAAGCAAAAAACCAGGTGCGAAAAATTGTTATCGAAAGAACTTCCGTAGCTCAAAACGGTTAAAAATCAATTTGTTAAAGTTTGCTTCAAAGACAAAATTTTAGTGAAAAAATTTTCAAAACTGCATTGAAACAAAACCCTAGCAAAACGTTAACAAAATTTTTGAATTTTGAAAAAACAATATATATATATATACACTAGCGTAGATACGGGGCGGGCGGGGCGGGCGGCCGCCCTCCCCGAAATAATGGCTTTGCCCCCCTGAAAATTTGGGCAAATGAAAAATTTTACGCCCGCGCGGAGCGCGGGCGTTTAATGTGATTAGAAACATGCACAAATTGTACATTAATGCTTCAAAATAGCTCAACATTGATGCATTTTCTACACCATTAAAAAATTTTTGCGCCTTCGGCGCGAATTTTGGCTATTTACATTATCAAAATTATTATTTTTCATTAAGCATGCTAACGAATGTTTGTATATATAACTACTTGCTTTGCAGTTTTGCTGTTAAATATCTGCGTTATTCCCAACATCTCAGCTTCGGCATAATTGGTTGATATAATCAGGATACGCAGTTCTTAATGGGAGCATCCTAATAGTTTGAGTTTTCGGACAAGACAGTAAACGTAGAAAATAGCAAATATATAAAGGTGCGAAATGTTGTTAGACAATTGATAAATCATTGTAAAGAATTAAATGTTTCAATAGCGTTTAATGGCGAACTTTAAAAATTTTCTCAACTTCTGGGGGGTCCGCCCCCCAGACCCCCCGTTTGGGACTTGTGTACCTATTATAATTAGACCTCTGCTAGTTTGCTTTACTTTACCTTAGTTTACCTGCTTTGTAGTTCTGTTATTAACTGCATTATTCCAAACATGATCTGCCTTCAACGACGGATAATGGATATGCTTAGAATACCCTGTTCCAAATGGGAGCATCTTAGTCTTAGTTTTCGTACGGGATTGTGGAAGTCAAAAATTTAAATAGGTAGCAAATTAAACTACAAAATTTAGTTTGGGAACTGATAATATACAATGCAAAGAATTCAATGTTTCAGCAGCGTTTTAACGGCAAAATTTAAAAATTTTCTCAACTTCTGGGGGGTCCGCCCCCCAGACCCCCCGTTTGGGACTTGTGTACCTATTATAATTAGACCTCTGCTAGTTTGCTTTACTTTACCTTAGTTTACCTGCTTTGTAGTTCTGTTATTAACTGCATTATTCCAAACATGATCTGCCTTCAACGACGGATAATGGATATGCTTAGAATACCCTGTTCCAAATGGGAGCATCTTAGTCTTAGTTTTCGTACGGGATTGTGGAAGTCAAAAATTTAAATAGGTAGCAAATTAAACTACAAAATTTAGTTTGGGAACTGATAATATACAATGCAAAGAATTCAATGTTTCAGCAGCGTTTTAACGGCAAAATTTAAAAATTTTCTCAACTTCTGGGGGGTCCGCCCCCCAGACCCCCCGTTTGGGACTTGTGTACCTATTATAATTAGACCTCTGCTAGTTTGCTTTACTTTACCTTAGTTTACCTGCTTTGTAGTTCTGTTATTAACTGCATTATTCCAAACATGATCTGCCTTCAACGACGGATAATGGATATGCTTAGAATACCCTGTTCCAAATGGGAGCATCTTAGTCTTAGTTTTCGTACGGGATTGTGGAAGTCAAAAATTTAAATAGGTAGCAAATTAAACTACAAAATTTAGTTTGGGAACTGATAATATACAATGCAAAGAATTCAATGTTTCAGCAGCGTTTTAACGGCAAAATTTAAAAATTTTCTCAACTTCTGGGGGCTCCGCCCCCCAGACCCCCCGCTTTGGGTTTTTGCGTGCCGCTTTCGGTTACAACAGCATTAAGCTATGTATATATATATATATGTACTGAACTAGAAAACATATTAACAGGGAAAGTTACAGCATATGTAGCGTGCATACAATTATTGCGCAAAAAATGAAATTTACCCCCCCCCCCCAGCCTTCGGTCAACACCGCCCCCCCTGAAAATTTTTCGTACCTACGCTACTGTATATATATATATGCATAAACATAATGGAAACCTTAAAAAAGATTCATCTGGCGTATAGTATATACGTACGTAGTCGTCCTGTTGTAAATTAGAGTGAAAATAGAAAATTCATTGAAAGTGGCTAATTTAATCGACAGCTTCATCGGTGAAATTACGGAATTTTTCCGAAAGTTTCGAAGAAAAGGAAAGTTTCGTAAACTCATGTGAATGTACTGATTACAAGCTTTAAAACTATGTATATATAAAGCTCTTTACCTATACTAGGTAATACCTCATATGCTAAAGTGTGGTGGTAAAGTAGTATAGCCATGGGGTGAAAAAAAACCCACCCCCTTTTTTGGGGGAAAAAAACCCACCCGCCTCCTGGGTCACGGGTTGGAGCTAGGAGCTCCAAAACATATGTAATAGAAATTATTCAGATAGCGCTATTGACACTAAAGTTATGAATTTTTGAAACATTACCGTTTTCCCGCCTTTTCAGGAACAAAATTTTCCAAAAAATGTCGACCCCGCTGTTGACTATAGAGGGGAGATAGAAAGCTAAAAATCGGCTTGTGGGCTTATATTGAGGTCGCCATTCTACATGCCAAATATTACTGCAATAGCTTCATCCGTTAGGCCACAGCGATCGTGGCTTTTTTTCCCGAAATTTTAACGTGGCTTTGTTTTCCCGATTGACTATATCGGAAAAGAGGATGACGCTGGCTTATTTTTAGGCCAAAATTTATGGGGGGGCGATATGGGGGGGGGGGGGGGGGGCTCAAAGTTGCCCCCCCCCCATCGATGGGGGGGGGGGGGGGGAAAAAAAGGGGGTGGGGGCATATTTTTGGAAAAAATTTTGCAAATTTTTACGTTTTTTTGTGTAAAAATTGCCAAAAATCGCTAAAAAATGACTAATTTTAGGTGTTTTTTACGCTAAAAAAGCGAAAATTTCGTTAAAATTCCGGCGAAGCCGGAAAAATTTTTGAAAATTTAGGGTAAAAATGGTGAAATCTGGCAATTTTTTGGCTTATGGGGGGGGAGGTAAAAATTTATGGGGGGGGCTTTTATGGGGGGGAACCTCGAATGGGGGGGGGGAGGTTGCCGAGTGGGGGGCCCCCCCCCCCCCCCCCCCCCCCAGTAAAAATAAGCCAGTGACGGGGGGCCGAACTCCCACCGGGAAGGGGGGGGGGGGCGTCGCGCTGCGTGGGGTACGGAAAATTTGTAAAAAAGCAATTGTTTCTTCATCAGAAAACGTTTACAGACGGGTTATCGGAAAAGAGAATGACGGGGGCCGAACTCCCACCGGGAAGGGGGGGGGGGGCGTCGCGCTGCGTGGGGTACGGAAAATTTGAAAAAACGCAATTGTTTCTACATCAGAAAACGTTTACAGACGGGTTATCGCAAAAGAGGATGACGGGGGGCCGAACTCCCACCGGGGAGGGGGGGGGGGTTGTCGCGGTGCGTGGGGTACGGAAAATTTGTAAAAACGCAATTGTTTCTACATCAGAAAACGATTTGAGAAGGGTTATCGGAAAAGAGGACAACGGGGGGCCGAACTCCCACCGGGAAAGGGGGGGGTCATCGCGCTGCGTCGGGTACGGAAAATTTGACCACCAATTTGACTATTCACCCCTGACAAGGGCGCCACAGCTCGCTAGGGACACTTTAGAGGGGTCCTCCAATGACAAAAAATGTTCGCCTCACCACGCGCTTTCATTTGATATCAAATTTGCAAACTTTTGGAAAAATCGAGTTTTGACCGACCCTTACCCCTGACCAGGGCGCCACAGCTCGCTAGGGACACTTTAGAGGGGTCCTCCAATGACAAAAAATGTTCGCCTCACCATGGGCTTTCATTTGATATCAAATTTGCAAACTTTTGGAAAAATCGAGTTTTGACCGACCCTTACCCCTGACCAGGGCGCCACAGCTCGCTAGGGACACTTTAGAGGGGTCTTGCAATGACAAAAAATGTTCGCCTCACCATGGGCTTTCATTTGATAGCAAACTTGGCCACTTTTAAATAAATTGATTTTTGACCATTTTGGACCGGTCTGGTCAGGGCACCACAGGCCGCTGGGTCCACCACAGGTCGTAGATTTTACCGGAATCAGTTCCTATTCGAATACAAAACCTCAGCCCAGCAGCTCTTATGCGTATGGCTCCACAGTCCGTAGGCCCTAACCCACTGAACACACTAGACCCCTGGTCAGGGCGCCACAGGCCGCTGGGTCAACTTTGGAGGGGTCCTCCAATGACAAAAAATGTTCGCCTCAGCAAGGGCTTTCATTTGATACCAAACGCGGCCACTTTTGAAAAAAGCGATTTTTGGCCGTTTTCGGCCCGGTCCACGGTCCGAACCCCTGGCCAGGGCGCCACAGGGGTCCGGGCGATACCTACTATAGCCTGTGGCGTAGACCTCCCGCACCCCAGCCCAAATGCCAAATATGAACGACCTGCCTACTGTGGATCTATCTGTATAAGAGGCCAAAGTTGGAGTTGCGTCATGGTTGGGCGCAGCACCATCTGGGTGCCCCCCCGGCCATATGGATAGGTCCTAGAGCGAAACTAATGGGCCATTTAGGTTCACCACATAGGGGTTCCTATTCGAATACAACACCTCAGCCCAGCAGCTCTTATGCGTATGGCTCCACAGTCCGTAGGCCCTAACCCACAGAACACACTAGACCCCTGGTCAGGGCGCCACAGGCCGCTGGGTCGACTTTGGAGGGGTCCTCCAATGACAAAAAATGTTCGCCTCACCAAGGGCTTTCATTTGATACCAAACTCGGCCACTTTTGGAAAAATCGATTTTTGGCCATTTTGGGCCCGGTCCACGGTCCGGACCCCTGGTCAGGGCGCCACAGGCCGCTGGGTCGACTTTGGAGGGGTCCTCCAATGACAAAAAATGTTCGCCTCACCAAGGGCTTTCATTTGATACCAAACTCGGCCACTTTTGGAAAAATCGATTTTTGGCCATTTTGGGCCCGGTCCACGGTCCGGACCCCTGGCCAGGGCGCCACAGGGGTCTGGGCGATACCTACTATAGCCTGTGGCGTAGACCTCCCGCACCCCAGCCCAAATGCCAAATATGAACGACCTGCCTACTGTGGATCTATCTGTATAAGAGGCCAAAGTTGGAGTTGCGTCACGGTTGGGCCCAGCACCATCTGGGTGCCCCCAGCCATATGGATAGGTCCTAGAGCGAAACTAATGGGCCATTTAGATTCACCATATAGGGGTTCCTATTCGAATACAACACCTCAGCCCAGCAGCTCTTATGCGTATGGCTCCACAGTCCGTAGGCCCTAACCCACAGAACACACTAGACCCCTGGTCAGGGCGCCACAGGCCGCTGGGTCGACTTTGGAGGGGTCCTCCAATGACGAAAAATGTTCGCCTCACCAAGGGCTTTCATTTGATACCAAACTCGGCCACTTTTGGAAAAATCGATTTTTGGCCATTTTGGGCCCGGTCCACGGTCCGGACCCCTGGCCAGGGCGCCACAGGGGTCCGGGCGATACCTACTATAGCCTATGGCGTAGACCTCCCGCACCCCAGCCCACATGCAAAATATGAACGACCCGCGCACTATGGATCTTTCTGTATAAGAGGCCAAAGTTGGAGTTGCGTCACGGTTGGGCCCAGCACCATCTGGGTGCCCCCGAGCCATATGGATAGGTCCTAGAGCGAAACTAATGGGCCATTTAGATTCACCATATAGGGGTTCCTATTCGAATACAAAAGCTCAGCCCAGCAGCTCTTATGCGTATGGCTCCACAGTCCGTAGGCCCAGACCCCCCTTTTACACACTAACTTTCGACCCCTAGCCAGGACGCCACAGAAGCCAGATCGAAAATTCATATAGCCTATGTTCTGGCGACCCTTGGGGTAATGCTGAATCCCAAACCTCAGACCCCTCGACCAAGGCCTGCTCAATTGAATCGCGTCAAAAATTTTGACTTTTTTGAAAAAAAAACTATGTCCGAAAAAATCGAAATCCTGCTATGTACAGAGACCTATGGGGAGGTCCTACCTACACTAAACTTATTTCCCCAAAAATGGGGGAAAAGTTGTTCACAAAAAACCCCATATGGTATAGAAAATCTTTGAGCTCCGACTTCTAGGGTGGGGGTAACAAAAAAAATGGAGAGAAAGTCTGTAGTTCAAAAATTCAATCTGTCATATCTCAAAAACGGCTTGGCCGATTTCGCTCAAATTTGCAGAGCATGGACCCCTCGCGAAGGGCTTTCTACTGGTACAATATGAAGGCTCTACCTCAACTCCTCCGCCCGCACCAGGGGAAACTATGATCCAACACTACGCAATGTGCTTATTTTTCCCTATTCTAGGTAGTGCGCTAACGCGCACTACCTGATAAAGTGTCGGGGAGATAAAATTTGAAAGGGAAATTGGAATGAAGGGGTTGTAGAGGGGGGTGGGATGGGGTGGGGGGGGGGAATATTGGGAGAAATAAAAGGTAAGGACATGAGGGGTGGGGGGGGGGGGGGGGGGGGGGGGGGGGTGGGAGGGGAGGTGGGGGGGGGGGGGGGGGGGGTGCAAATGAAAGTCCGAAGCGAACGGAACAACTTTTGTCATGGAGCCACCCATCCAAGCTTGCTATGCCAAATAACGTCACGTGCCTATGAAACTTTTGTCTTTATATATACACGTCTTCAACCGGAATTTAAAGGATATGCAGACACAGCCAACACACACATATTATCCTCTTTTGTGCGGAGCGTTTTTGTTATATACTTACTTGTCTATATATACGTATATACGTATTCAGAGATTGCCTAAAAGCCGATTCTTTACAAATGAAAATTAAAAAACTAGACTTACAGAAAAATTAGAAATTTCACAAAATCAGCTGTGTCTACAAAGTAAAAAATTGAGCAATTTACATACATTTACTACTGCATTCATAAACTTGCGAGTGCAACTGTGTAAGATTTAGTTTATTCAATTAAAATTTTTGTGCAATTAAAACGGTTACAATAAAATTTAAAACTTTAACAGCATTTTGATCATTTCCTGACAGAACGAAAGCAAAAAACCAGGTGCGAAAAATTGTTATCGAAAGAACTTCCGTAGCTCAAAACGGTTAAAAATCAATTTGTTAAAGTTTGCTTCAAAGACAAAATTTTAGTGAAAAAATTTTCAAAACTGCATTGAAACAAAACCCTAGCAAAACGTTAACAAAATTTTTGAATTTTGAAAAAACAATATATATATATATATATGCATAAACATAATGGAAACCTTAAAAAAGATTCATCTGGCGTATAGTATATACGTACGTAGTCGTCCTGTTGTAAATTAGAGTGAAAATAGAAAATTCATTGAAAGTGGCTAATTTAATCGACAGCTTCATCGGTGAAATTACGGAATTTTTCCGAAAGTTTCGAAGAAAAGGAAAGTTTCGTAAACTCATGTGAATGTACTGATTACAAGCTTTAAAACTATGTATATATAAAGCTCTTTACCTATACTAGGTAATACCTCATATGCTAAAGTGTGGTGGTAAAGTAGTATAGCCATGGGGTGAAAAAAAACCCACCCCCTTTTTTGGGGGAAAAAAACCCACCCGCCTCCTGGGTCACGGGTTGGAGCTAGGAGCTCCAAAACATACCAGCAGAAAGCGCGACTCTTTCTAACCTATGTGTGCAAAGATCAGGTCATTTGGTTCACTCTTGCTCATTTTATGACATTTTGAAAATGATACCTACTTTTTGGTCCAACCTTCCAAAAATTTGGCAAAAGTTTGGACCGATGTAACTTTTGACTGGGTTGGGCTAGAAAAGTTTTGCAAATATCTGCAATGATGGCAAGTCTTCCTCTTTGCACACAGCAAAAATTAGACCGATCCGATGCACCGTTAGACTGGCACATTGCCAAACGTGGCGGGGAAAAAAACCCCACTTTGGGGGGGGGGGAAACCCACCCAAATTTTTTTGAAAAATTTTTTACCAGCTCAACTGGGAAACAATTCGGGACTGTAGTACGATATTATCGAGGACGCTGCGTCACCCTATGCTGTCAGATTTGGACAATTTTGAATACTTGGGTAGCTAGAGGCATAAAACCCTAAAAGTGCAATTTCGCTGCTGGATGACCCAGCAGAGGTCTAATTGTGACTTTTAATAGCCAATTGTACGTAAAAAGCCATTCTCTACACGTTAGAATAATAAGTTTTATCAAATTACATCGTTTTTAGCATTTTTCAAAAATTGCCCTATGTTTATGTGTTAAACTTTATGAAACCTGTCCATTTGATGCTGCATTTTCAATGGCACATGAATGAGATCTCAAAAAAAGCTACCTAGGTCGGGTTTTTTGACTCATACTAACTAAAAAAGAGTTGAATTTTACACAGGAAGTGTCAGAATCGCGCTACGACAATTTTTAGGACCTGTGAGGGGTGGGTTTATTTTCCCCCCATTTGGGTTTTTCCCCCCATTGGGTTTTTTTCCCCCGCTACTTTTTGCATTATACCGGCCTAACCGTATATACAACCTAGAGAAGTGCAAATGGGCTTAAAAGAAAGTTCTAAGTACGCCAAGTACGATGGTATATAGAGTTCTCAGCTAGCCCTTATAACAAAAAAGTTCCAGCCAAAATCCGAAAAAGTGGGTTTTTCCCCCCATGGCTATACCACTTATGAGTAGAGTGACAACTTCACCAAAATAATTCCTTAAAGCATTGATTGGTTCAATGGCGAGAATTAAATCGACATAATGAAGATAGCATTCCAGCGAAGACGGAAATTTTTTTGAGAATTGCCCACTGGAAGGTGTGTAGAACAGAAAATTATACTGATATTACCTTTCCACTGTTAAAACAATATATAAATCTTTTCAAAATTTATGGAAAAAATAGGAAAATATAGGAATTTTAGGCAAAAATAGGAAAAAATAGGAATATTTGAAAAATATAGGAAAAATAGGAAAAATAGGAATAGTAGGCGCCCTGCAAGCCCAACCCCCCTCCCTTGGTGAAACTACGGCCACACCTATGGCCCAGATTGTGGTTTATAATTGCGTATATATATTGCTATAAATAACCATCTTTAGCTGTTTATAGCCATTATATCGAACTTTTTTCAAAGATTTTCAGAAATTGCTATAACTTTAAAAATTTTTCATTTTTTATATACTTGGTTTGGAGTTTGGACACAATTGTAGGGTGGAGGTGGAGGAAGGTTTGAGCTCGGTTTGGGGAGGGGAGTAGTTGGGGTCGGGTAGGGAGGAGGAGAGGAGGATCTAGCATCTCCGTGGGGGGTCCCGGTCCCTCTCACAACAGGGGGCAAACTGGTACAGCCTGGTACACCCCCCGTCCATAGGTGTGTTAGGATCCCCCCCATAGGTGTAACGGAGATTTGGGGTGGGGGAGGCTCCCCCCCAACATTTTCTGGGGGGGGCCGGCGACCCCTCCAACCCCCCCCCCCCAACCCTCCCCCAAAAACATTTTTCATTTTTTATGCCAAAAATCGCATTTTCAGCCGTTGCTAATGATAAAAAACATCTAACTATACAGTAATTTTAACATTAGACAGTGGTTTTAAACTCAAAAACTTGATTGCCAACATGTTTCCAAGTCCAAAATAACGACAATATTGAGTCATAAGATCCATAATACAGTTAAAAACGTGTATTTCTCATAATAATAAACAGTTTAAGCCAAAAATTTGGACATTTTTGAAAATGTTTACAAAATTTACCCAAAAAATACCCAATTTCTGGCCATTTTTCGCGCCTTCGGCGCGACTACCCCCCCCCCCCCCCCCGGTGGGGGGGGGGGGGCGGCCCCCCCCCCCAAAAAGTTTTGGGGGAGGGTTGAAAAAAGGCTTGGGGGGGCTACCCCCCAACCCCCCCCACCAAAATGACAAATTTTGGTATTTTTGCCCCCCCCCCAAGATTTTCGTATTTGTGATACCACCCCCCCCCCCGATTTTTGGCCATAAAGTGGCCAAAAATGGCATAAAATCGAAAATTTAGGGGGGGTCCCCCCACCCTCCGTCGAAACCCCCCCCCCAGATTTTTTGCCCCCGTCCAGTCCCCCATTCATAGGTGTACCTTGGGAAAACGTTGGGGGAGGGGGTAGCCGAAATTAGGGTTGGTGGGGTCAGCCGTTTAGAGGTGGGGTGGGGTCCGGAAAAATCGAATTTGGGGGGGGGGCTAAAAAATTTTTTAGTCTAAAATTTAGAAAAAATTCGCAATTTGCTAAAAAAAGCGTTATTTCCAACTAAATATTAACAATATTTCTTCATTTTTGCTCCTTTGTTAGAAAAAAATTCGATTTTTTTGCAAAAATTTCGAATTTTCCAAAAAATTTCGAATTTTTACTAATTTTGAGGCAAAATTTTCAAAATTTTGAGGGTGGGGTCTGGCAAATTTGGGTGGGTGGCTGGGGTCTGGGATTTGGCCATTTGGGGGTGGGGTCTGCCTCCAAAATTTCGTGGGTGGGGTCGGCACTTTTCCATTTGGGGGGAGGGGTTCCCCCCCCACCCCCCCCCCCAGGTACACCTATGCCCCCATTCATTAACGCCATGCATAGGTGTAACGGGGTTTGGGGTGGGGGGGGGGCCCCCTCCCCCGGAATTTTGGGGGGGGCCCCCTTTTTAGACCCCCCCCCAAACCCCCCCCCACGACCCCCCCAAACCTCCCCCAAAAAAATTTTTCTATTTTTATGTCAAAAATCGCATTTTCAGCCATTGCTAATGCCAAAAAACATTTAACTATGAAGTAATTTTGACATTAGACAGGAGTTTTAAACTCGAAAACTTGATTGCCAACATGATTCTAAGTCTAAAATAAGGTCAATATTGAGCCAAAAAGTCCAAAAAACCGTTAAAAACGTGTATTTCTCGCAATAATAAACACTTTAAGCCAAAAATTTGGACTTTTTTGAAAAATTTTGCAGCATTTACCCTAAAAATACCCAATTTTTGGCCACTTTTTCGCGCCTTCGGCGCGACAACCCCCCCCCCCCAGTTGGGGGGGGGGCCGGGGGCCCCCAAAAATTTTTGGGGGGGGTTTGTAAAAATGGCTGGGGGGGTTACCCCCCCCCCCCCAACCCCCCCCCCCCCCCCAATTACACCTATGACGCCATGGCTGCTCCTCTGTCACGTAAATATAACTCAATACTTGTGCTGTAGCTAACCGCTTTAGTTGCATTTAGTTTTCTGTAAATAGCGCATATAGAACAAAAATTTTTGAACATTGATTTTTCAAAACTGCGGAATCAGACAAAATTTCTTTTTGCGCTATCATACAGAGGACATATGGGCCGAGGGACGTTTTTTGGGGTTTTGCTCAGTATCACTCAACGATTGAAAAAATTCGCGAAATGCACGGTAGGACTAAATTTTTAAAATTTGCACTAAGTTTTCTCGAAACTTGGAACGTTTTAGCCAAACCCAAGAAAAACGCCCCTCCGCAATGGTACAAATTTCCATTTTCCCGAAAATCTCAGGAATCTGTTGAGTAGTTTTTGAGAAATCAATGTTTAAAACAATATAACCGCGGTTTAGCCAAAATGGTTTTCCGGCCAAATCTCTAGCTGAAAATAATAAAGTCCGGCTAGTAGGGATTCATAAAATGTACATTTGGACGATGTAAACTAGTATTGATTGAGTATAAATGGAACAAAATTGTTCGGAAGGTTTGGCAGTGATTTTGAAAAAACTGATTTCCTCGAAAATGGCCATTTTTTGACCCTCAAAATGGTTTTTTGCTTATACTGACTTGATCACTGGAGATAGCTCAAAGGCTGTAAAAGCAGAAATATTCATTTTTGTGTCCTCTTTCCTGCCATCACAACCAATCACGTGCCTGGTCTACCTACTGGAAGAATAAGGCCAAAAACCAAAACTTTCTTATCTTTCGGCCTAAAAATCTGTGACCGGCCCCAGAATGTTAAAGAGCACGGAAATAGGTTATTTAGCAAGTTTTAGCTATTTACGTAAAGGATGAAAACTGATTTCCTCGAAAATGGCCATTTTTTGACCCTCAAAATGGTTTTTTGCTTATACTGACTTGATCACTGGAGATAGCTCAAAGGCTGTAAAAGCAGAAATATTCATTTTTGTGTCCTCTTTCCTGCCATCACAACCAATCACGTGCCTGGTCTAGTGTTTGAGGCCGGCCGGCCTAAGCCGGCCGACGACTTTTGCTTGCCGGCCGGCCGCCGGCTACCGGCCGGCCGGCCGGCCGGCGGCCGGTGAGGCCGGCCGGCTAACGGCCGACCGGCCGGCCGGCCGGCCGCCGGCTGGGATACAAATCTCCAATCAGAAATTTACAAAATAGAGAAACTAACCGTAAAATGAACTCCAAATCTAGTTATCTAGTTATCTAGCTAATTTTCTATGCTATGCTGTGCTATTTTTCTAAGATAACATTCGAAAATAAATATCTTACAAGTTATACTACTGCACTGCAAATTGCTTTAGGCCGGCAGCCGGCCGGCCGGCCGGCTACCGGCCGGCCTACGGGCTCACCGGCCGCCGGCGCCGGCTCACCGGCCGGCCGGCCGGCAGCCGGCCGGCGGCCAGCCGGTGAAACCCCGGCCGGCCTCAAACACTAGCCTGGTCTACCTACTGGAAGAATAAGGCCAAAAACCAAAACTTTCTTATCTTTCGGCCTAAAAATCTGTGACCGGACCCAGAATGTTAAAGAGCACGGAAATAGGTTATTTAGCAAGTTTTAGCTATTTACGTAAAGGATGAGTAAAAATAAAAAAATACAAGAAAGGAAACCGGCGGCACCTTAAGGTAGTAGTACCACTACCAGTATTTTCTACGTAATTTTGAAGCAATTAATTTAACTTCATTTAATGAAGCAATCTTGACAAAACATTGGGTAAAGCAAGACAGTTTGGCTAGCTATCTTTGCGCAAAATTTTGGTGTCAGAGAGTGCATAATTGGCTAGCTACCATCGTGGCTTTGCGCATGCGCAAATAATCAAAATTTTATTTAAGCTTTATATATTAAATTTTACTTTATCACGTAAGAGAACACAAAAAGCGCTTTAAAATGATGCGCGTATCTCTTCTGTACGTGGTTTCTGTCAAAAGTTACAACCGGTTGAATATATAGCTGAATCATGTTGAGCGTTTGCACACTCAATGTAAAGCAAGAACAATTTATCCTAATATTCAATCTATTGGGTTTTAACGGTTGTTGCTGTGTTACTCATGTGCATTATTTAATAAAAACACTTTTCAGATGCATGAATGCATTGCAAATGCCCAAAACCGAGGCAAACAATGAAAAGTTGCTAATTCTTTGTTTATGATTTTTTCGTCACTGCTTCAACCAAACTTGACCAAATTTTCAATATGTTTTATATCTCCATACGCTCAGGCCGTTTTCTTTGTTTTTAAAAAACGCGGTAGTGTGCAAGATATAGAATTTACAATATTTCAAAATAAGATAAAAAAGGAAAATGCACTTTTACGAAAAACTAAAAAAACGGCCTGAGCGCATGTATTAATAAAGTTTACACACGAAATTTCGAATGGATTCGTCGATGATTGAAGGAGATATTTAATTTCAAAGCTTTAAGGGGGCGCTTGCATTATCGGGATTGTAGATATAAAATTTAGCGCGATAGCTCAATTCTAAAGAAATCCCAACTGAGCTTATCTTAGTTGGCGGGGCATCTTTTGGCAAAATTTCGGCAACGGAGACCACGTGCTTGGCTAGCTACCGGTATGGCTTAAAATTTCGAAATTTTATCAAAACAGTAAACGACAACGACGAATACACTATCTGAAAGAGCATAAAAATCCCGTTACAAGGATGTGCATATCTCTCCTGTACGTGGTTGCAATCAAAAGTTTTCAGGCGGTTGAATATATGACAAAGTTACGTTTACCATTCCCAACGCGAATACTAATGTAAAAACCAATCGTTCGGAAATGAATTCTACAGGGCTTTTCACGTTGCTTTTGTGTTGGATTTCTTTATTATTTTAGGAAATACACTGTGCGACTTATTAAAAGCATAATATTTGCGAAAAACTGAAGTGATTAGTGCGAGATTTTTCATTTTGATTTTCTCATACATGCTGAGACCAAACTCGCTCAAATTTTGTATGCACGTTTATTTGACGGGTATGCAGGGGCAATTTTTTTAGTTTTTGTTTAAATGGTATATTCCGTGAGATATTGACTTTCAAAGCTTTCGAATATTCATAAAATGCTCAAAACTGCATAAATCGAAAAACTGAAAAATTGCCCCTGCGTTATGTTAATTTACGCAATTGTGCCAAGTTTGAGCTAATTTCATTCAGCCGTTAATGCGTGACAGCGTTTTGAAAATTTCAGCTTATCCCTCTTGTGTAAGTCGAAAGCCAAGCACTGGATTATTCAAATTCTACATACTGTTAGCATTTAGCACCAGCTACCTATGCTGAAAGTTTGAAATAGATTCGTTGAAAAATAAACTCAGGAGAACCGTTCCCGGTAATGCAAGCGCCCCTTAAGTACATTTCCTTTTGTGTAGACAGCAAGACAGCCCTCACAGCTTTGCAGGCAAGCGAATTTGATGCAAAACATGATAAAAAACAAATGCGCCAAATTTGAAGCCGACTGATTAAGTTTTTAGTTCACAGTATCTGTCTAAAGCCCACCCCGGTAGTGGTACTACCACCTTAAAAAACTAAGTATTAGGAAGATTAGTAAGCGAAAAGAACGAAAGGATAGTCACTCTCGTCCAGATGGGTAAAAGAGTGGGCCTCCTCAGCAACTTTTTAAGCGAATCTTAGTGATGTTATCTATAAACTTTCTCGAAACTTGCGAGAAATGCTCATTTTACCTATTTTTCGGAAAAGATTTAACCGTTCAAAAGATTAAGGGGCAGATCCTTTGAAAAATTAAGGTGGTGATTCCTTTTGGCACTTATTGTTGTTTGGCGACTCAAATCAAGATGAAGTTAGACGAAACTTATCAAAATGAGTACTTCAGCTTTCAAACACCGTCCGCGCAATCCCGTTACAAGAATTCGACATCTGCGTTCACCTAAGTTTTTGTCAATTTTTGACAGCTTGGCAGGAGTCACATAGTAGTATGCTTGATCAAAAGATCTAATCGTGCTCTACGTTTTTGCTTTTGGAAGCATCTTTCTAGCTTTTCCTGTAGTGAGATATAGCTAATTTTCTTATTTTGGAGCCGAAAACTTGTAACTTTGGCAAAATCAGATAATCGCTCATACCTCGAGCTACGAAAGCCGGAACATTTAACCACTTTTGTCGATTTGAAGGTTTCACAGATGCCAATTTATCCTTGGCATGGTCATCTTCCAAGTGCTATCCCGTAGGCTGCTATCATAAACTATTTTGTCCACCGATTCTGGAGCAACCGAAAACCTAGTTTTTTCGGCCATTTTTGCTTGTCACTTGCCCAATTTTTCCTTACCTCTTGCCCATACCTGGGCAGACTTTTTCTCTGACGGGTGGTGGAAATCCGGTGCTTCGTAATTTTAGACCCACAAGCTTTTATTTGAAAAGAAAAATAACACTGTGGATTGTCTGCAGTCCTCTGTTTTCATTTAATCACTTACGTAACTTAAAGTTATGCAAATAGAAAATGCTTAAATTCTCAAAAGTACCACGGTGGGTCTGGGGGGCGGAGTCCCCCAGAAGTTGAAGAATTTTCACAGTTAAGACTCCTCCCAAGAATTAATTTAAAGCATTTCCGCAATCAATTGATGAGGTAAAGTATGGCCAGTTTTTATCGTATATTCGATTATTCACTCATTATATTCGTTTACTGTACTTACTTAGTTGTACTTGTTCACCATCATCTTCGCCAAGAAGACATCGGTGGCCGTCGGTTAGTGATAGCATCAGAAGTGATCTCCTTCCACTGAAGCCGGTCCGCCGCGAGCGTTTTAACTGTGTCCTTCCAGTTAAAGTTGCCAAGGGTGTATAGTGCCATTGGGCTCTTCAGGTCGTCGTAGACATTTTCCTCCCATGTTTGTAGCGGTCGGCCCCGACTTTTTCGCATGCTCGATACAGGGAGAGAGAAAAAGGATAGTTTAGGGAGGCGTCTATGATCCATTCGAGCAACGTAACCGAGCTGCTGCAGTCTTTTCTTCCGCAGATGTGATTCCTAGGCGCTGGTGTGCCCGACCCGCTGTCTCAGTTCGGCATTGCTAATCCGGTCTGCCCGTCTGAGTCCGAGTATTCGGTGCAGGCCACTGTTGTGAAAAGTTTCGAGCTTGCCGCTCTCCGCAAAGGCATTGTTTTGAGCTCATACAGCAGTATCGACATTACCATGCTGTTGAAAATGCGCATCTTCGTACGTACAGAAATTTCACGACGGCGCCATAGATGTTTATTAAGCTGATTAAATACATTTAACGCTTTCCCGATTCTACAGTCAATTTCAGCAAAGGGGGCTCTCTACAGAAATCAGGCTTCCGAGGTAGGGAAAGGCTTCAACTTTGTCGAAGGGGTGCTGGTCTACTTCAGGTCACGAGTGTGAGCTGTCGAAGAAGTCACTTCTGTCTGTCTGTCACTTCGCCGCGTGCAATTTAAGTCCTATGGGCTCGCTATGCACGATGACGTTGTTGATAAGTTGCTGCATAGCTTCCTGATTGGTCGCCATCACGGCAATGTCATCCGCATACTCCAAGTCCGCAATTATACCCCTGTCGCTGATACTAACACCATCATCAGGCTGTATACTCTTGGACATCACTCTATCCACAGCTCGTAGAAACAGAAGTGGGGACAACATGTCTCCCTGTCCAAAGCCAGTTGTTACAGCGAAATCTCACTTAGCTCGCCGTACACCCGAATTCTAGTTGATGACTCGTTATAGATGTTTTTGATCAAGTTTACGTACAGGGTTGGGACGCCACAGGCCGCCAGAAGCTTGCACAGTACCGACCTGTCGACGATGTCTAATACAGTGGAGAAGTCAAGGAAAGCGGCTATTGTGGACTGGTTGTACCGGTGACGACGCTCAAGCACTTGTCGTAGTACAAATATCGATCAATAGTGCCCCATCCTTTACGGAAACCGGCTTGAGTCTCTCTTGTTGAAGAGCCCAGTGTGGTACTCTACCTCTCCAAAATGATGATCGACAAGATTTTAATAGTAACAGGAAGCAGCGAGACTTCTCGGTAGCTTTTGCACAGTCGTCTATTACCTTTTTTGAAAACAGGGCTCAAGATAGCATCTTGCCACTTCTTAGGAGTTTGCTGAGGACGCCAAACTAGCTGCAGAAGTTCTGTTAACTTTGGCGCTATAACGTGTGCAGCTGCTTTGTAGATCTCTGCAGGAAGTCCGTCAGGACCAGCTGCCTTGCCTCGTTTCAGTGCCCTGATAGCCTTGAGAATTTCTTCTTGGGTAGGCGGTGTTGCTGAGATGTCGTCAGTCTGTTGGATATTGTCTACTAATGCATCCAAATCACTGTCCACAGTTTCGGGCGCGGGTCGCTTTAACAGTTTAATAATTTGTCTATTGTTTCAAACTTTCTGGTTTGGAGCGAATGGCTTGTCCATTGTCATCAAGAATGGATTCGCTGACTATCGATCTACGACCAGCCACGTCTCTCGCAACGAGAACAGTTTCCTGGAGTTACCATGTGAAGCTGCACGCTCCATGTTCTGCGCTGTGGTTTTCCACATGCTTTCTCTGTCTGCTTTCATGCATGCACGTAGGCGCTTTGTTAGCTTTCTTTTCGTCCTGGTTCTGCTGGCTTTACGTTTCTGGTTTAGATAGAGAGATGGTAGACTCACTCAAAGGAACAGATCGTGGACTTGGACCTTGAAATCCAAGAACTTCCTTTGCTGTACCCGCCAAGGCGGTTTCAATGCCGTCCCAAGCCTCATTCGGGTCCTCCGCAGTGCTCAATGTATTGAATCGGTTAGAAAGCTTGATGGGAAACTGGTCCTGCACGGTGTTGTTATCAAGCAAGCCAATGTTTAGCCCTTTTTGGCCAGTGTATCGTTGCTGTGAGTTTTTCAGTCACAGTCTAATCCGTCCCAAAACCAGTTCATGATCGCTGGGTAAGCTGGTTCCGCGATGTACCCGCGCACATCTTGTATCGACGACGCCCATTTTTGACGGACTAATATGAAATCCATTTGTTTACTGGAATTTTTAGCACTGCTGTACCAGGTTGATCGGTGGCTGAGTTTGTTCTGGAAGAAACCGTTCATGACCTTCAATTGGAAGTTGGAGGCAAAGCTAACAAGACGTAGTCCGTTGTCGTTCATATTTCCACTTCCAAATCTGCCGATGGTGTGTTCCCAAGCAAGCGGCTACTGCCAACTTCAGCGTTGAAATCATCCCAGACTATTAGCATGTCGGACCGGGGACAAAATTTAGTGAGGTTGTGATAGAATGAGTTTTTGTCCTGTACATAGGAGACCTCGGTCGGTGGATACTGCTATGGGATATTATCCATTGGGGCACTAGTAGCTAGCTGCGCAACAGCGCAGCATTAAAAAGTACATGTGGTGTTATCTTCATATGTGTAGCGTAAAGTGTATTCTATTTGATGAAATTGTACAACTTTGAGCTATTTTAACATTTGCTCTATTCATGAATGATAAAGATGATTTCTTTTTGGGCTAGCTACCCCACTAGCACAAAGTGTATAAAAGAGAGAGAAAGTGTAGGTTTAGCGGCAGTTGGAGTTTTGTCAGCGTTGGGTCGGGTGACTACATTAGTTGGGGAGGAGACGTGGGCGAAGTTTAGGTGTACGGGAGCGGGTAACGCCCTCCCTTGTGCTCTTTGTATCCCTCTATCGTGTTCCCATCGTGTCTCTGATGTTTTCGTATGTTAGTATCAAAGTCTGAATATGTATTTGTATTCACTATAGTAAAGTCTAGCGGTATTTGGTTTATTAGCTTTAAGAACGGTCGTCTAGGGCTCATAGGTGGCACTATCGTAATCCACTCGCTAATCTCCAGCTCTCTTTATATCTTCTCTCATTTAGCTAGGACTGGATATCAAACACCTACTTGCAATCATTTAGTGAAGTCCGACACAGTTTATTATTGAGGTACACACACAGTACTTCACACTGCATAGCAGGCCACCACAGATACATCTTGGATTTGACCACGAAAACGGGCAACGATTATTTTTTCACTGATAGATTCCACACCGAAGAAAGCCT
This sequence comes from Trissonchulus latispiculum, assembly GCA_030248195.1. NCBI lineage: Eukaryota > Metazoa > Nematoda > Enoplea > Enoplida > Ironidae > Trissonchulus > Trissonchulus latispiculum. The sequence goes on from JASAND010014319.1 coordinate 31,570, forward strand.
TAGCAAGAGCGTCTGATACAGCAATTGCCACACCTTCCGTTCCATTGGTAGCGTGCCCACTGTGGTATATTGTGTAAAGGATTATTGCCAGCCGCCAGCGTTTATTCTGACCGAGCCGACGTTTGGAATTCTGGCTTCCGTCAGGCAGGCAATGTCTATGTGTAGTTCCTCTAGTCACGTACAAGTAGATGTTGCCTGTCAAGAAAGGAGATACTATTCACGTTCCGTGTGGCAAATCTCATTTCGCCAGTGGTGGACAGTATACTTGGCTTTTTCTCTGAGTTCAGGTTGATAAGATGTTTCGTCAGCATTTGATCCTCTTCAATAAGTCCTTCAAAGTTACTAGTTGTGGAAAAGTTAAAGATATCCATACAGCATAAAATCTCAGGGGACAATAAGGGACCGCCAAGTGGAGCCCTGAAACATCTTGGCTACCCAATGATTATCAACTCCGCTTAGAACTGGACTATCTTCCCAGCCATTCATCCTCTAGGCGCGGAGACCCAGGATTGAGGGAATATCACATTCAATAATCGCTAACCAAAGGATACTCGGCTAGATCGGACCGCACGTCGCCACTGCGCAGCCGGACAGTTGTTCGTGGTTTGTCACCCACTAGTCTCTCGACCGGTTATAGCGCCGGTTACTCGCTGAAAAAACTCACCATCACAGACAGCTCGGCATTTTGTGAGAAGTACCGTCCGAGACTAACAGCACCCCACCGGCTCCTCTGATGGTGAGAGGGTATATTCGAATATTGTATGTATTTGCTTATTTTCAAGTGCTAAATCAGCAAGACTAAGCTACTGCTACAACTGCCTTTACTCCAATAAAATATATATTAGCTTGTCTGCCATCGTAGTATATTCAGCAAACGGTAATAACACAGACAGGGGGGGCTGGCGGTGCAACCCCAACTGAAAATTTTTAAAATTATCACGTTTAAACACAATTTCTCCAGCAACATCTGTACAATTTTTTTCGTTCAAGCTTGTTCACGTTCAAGCTATCTGTGTCAGGTTTGTGTCATGACCAATTTTCACTTGTGTCGCACGAAAAAAATTGCTTCATGACGCAGCCCCTGATGCAAAAAACCATGACTAGAAACTGCGAAGAAAGCAAGGGACTGGTGGCGGAATCCCCCAGCTAAGAGGTAAAACTTTTTGAAATATGAAAGGCATGAAAACATATTTTTTTGAGCACTAACAAAAATATCGCAATTTTCCTATATATTTGTTGTATAAATTTGTTTTTCACTGTGCAGACTTATTTTTTGTGTAAAAAATCGGTATTAGACACAAAATTCCTGTGCGTCAGTAAGCCGAATTCGGTGCGCAGTTAGACCAAATTTGGTGCGTGGCAAGGCCAAATTCGGCGCGCAGTCAAATTATATAAACACAGTGCGTTGTAAGCCAAATTCGGTGCGTTGGTAGGCCCCAAATCCGGTGAGTCAGTAGGTCAATTCTGGTGCGCAGTTAGATCAAATCTCGTGCGTGGCTAGGCCAAATTCGGCGCATAGTCGTATCAAATCCGGTGTCTGCAAACCAAATTCGGTGCGTCAGTAGGCTGAATCCGGTGCGTCGGTAAGCCGAATTCGATGCGTCAGCAGGCCAAATCCGGTTCCTAATTCATGCGTGCGCTTCCTGAAATAGTGTGGTGGTTAGTTGTTGGGTACAAGACAGATTGTTTGTTGGAAACTTGTATTTGTGGTGTCTGTATTAATATATGAATGTAATTATAAAGGAGAGTTAATGTACAGGTCAGTTAGTGGCGGAAGTGCATGGGATTGGGAATGTGTAGGGGTTTTGTTGTGTACAAGGCATATTGCTAGTGGGCTAGTGGGCTAGAAGGATAGTGTTGTTGTTGCGGGCTTGCTTGATGTACAAGACACTTTCTGATGAGCGAGTGAGTAGCTAAGTTTTGTACCGACGTAGTAGCTATGTTGTGAGTGTTTGAATGTGCAAAGTGCAAATATTGCAAATTGTCTTGTACAAATGCAAAACCCCCTTACTACCACTAACTCTCTCTGCATCTGATGGAAAGAAAATGGCATTTTGCAAAGTGTCTTGTACAAATGCAAACCCCCTTACTACCACTAACCCTCTCTGCATCCGACGGAAAGAAAATGTCATTTTGAAAAGTGTCTTGTACAAATGCAAAACCACCTTACTACCACTAACTCTCTCTGCATCTGACGGAAAAAAATGACATTTTGCAAAGTGTCTTGTACAAATGCAAAAACCCCTTACTACCACTAACTCTCTCTGCATCTGACGGAAAGAAAATGACATTTTGCAAAGTGTCTTGTACAAATGCAAAACCCCCTTACTACCACTAACTCTCTCTGCATCTGACGGAAAGAAAATGACATTTTGCAAAGTGTCTTGTACAAATGCAAAACCCCGTTACTACCACAAACTCTCACTGCATCGGACGGAAAGAAAATGGCATTTTGCAAAGTGTCTTGTACAAATGCAAAACCCCGTTTCTACCGCAAACTCTCACTGCATCGGACGGACAGAAAATGACATTTTGCAAAGTGTCTTGTACAAATGCAAAACCCCCTTACTACCACTAACTCTCTCTGCATCTGACGGAAAGAAAATGACATTTTGCAAAGTGTCTTGTACAAATGCAAAACCCCCTTACTACCACTAACTCTTTCTGCATCTGACGGAAAGAAAATGACATTTTGCAAAGTGTCTTGTATAAATGCAAAACCCCCTTACTACCACTAACTCTCTCTGCATCTGACGGAAAGAAAATGACATTTTGTAAAGTGTCTTGTACAAATGCAAAACCCCTTACTACCACTAACTCTCTTTGCATCTGACGGAAAGAAAATGACATTTTGCAAAGTGTCTTGTACAAATGCAAAACCACCTTACTACCACTAACTCTCTCTGCATCTGACGGAAAGAAAATGACATTTTGCAAAGTGTCTTGTACAAATGCAAAACCCCCTTACTACCACTAACTCTCTCTGCATCTGACGGAAAGAAAATGACATTTTGCAAAGTGTCTTGTACAAATGCAAAACCCCTTACTACCACTAACTCTCTCTGCATCTGAGGGAAAGAAAATGACATTTTGCAAAGTGTCTTGTGCAAAACCAAACGTCCCTTGGAACCGCCACCTCTGCATCTGACGGCTAAGAATCTAATTCCGTTAGCCCACTACCTCGGGACACACACAAAACCAAAACTAATATTAACAAAACAACTGCAGACAGCTTCTACAACATTTTGCAAAATTCCAACTTGCATTTTGCAAGTTGCCACTTGACGCATCCATCAATCAACTACCCCAAATCCTGTGCGCCAGGTGACCAAATGCGGTGCGTAGTTAGACTACATTTGGTGGTCGCTAAGCCAAACTCAGTGCGCTAACGGAAATTCAGGTCAAATCAGATGCGTAAATTCTATGCGTTCGTGACCACATCCGGTGCGTAGTTAGATCAGATCAGGTGCGTGCTTGCGTGCTAACAAATTTGTTGTGTAGACAAGTCAAAACCGTGGAGTTAAAGAATCTAATGTGTAGAAACAGATGCTTAAATAATGTGTAGAAACAGGTGCGTAAATAAGTCAAATTTGGCTCCGCGCCCAAATCTTCAAAAACTCATGTATATAGGTATGATTTTGGTGCGTCCATTCTTTCAAAAAATCTTATAGGTATCATTTCGGTGCGTAAGGGGGACTGAGGTGGCCACCCCCGTCTGCCCCCAATTGCCCATGCTCTTGCCCCAGGGCGGTAGGGCTTGTACCTTGTCCGGTGTGGGTGGGGCTTGGACCCACCCATGTCCCCCGCCCTGTTCACCTATGCTGTGTACTGCTCTTCGGGCTAGTCGCCAAACATGGCAACGCCGAGGAAGACGGAGCATGTTTAGGAGAAGACATCATCCGTCGTGATGTCAAACAGGATTGGAGACTCCTTCTGGCAACTTGGTTAAGGGGGGGTCACTTTTTTGTCGATTTTTCGACCTTCTCCGATTTTGCTCATTTCCACATATTTTGTAGTCCCCATGCGTCCGCGAAATAAGACAGGAGCGTTTTGCGAAATATTGCTTCTATCGTTCTGTACAGGCCCTCAAAGGTGACCTCGACATGTGTTAAACATAGGAAAATGAAAAAGTTAGGTTAAAAAGTTTGTGGCAGAAAAATTTTTCGCTGTATAAGAGTCAGAACTCTGAAACCTTTTCAGAACCATTAAGGGCATATTGTAGAGTGCAGCTATCTCCTCTGAAGCGATTCTATTCAGTATTGGATTTTTGGCGAATTTTTGAAATCAGAATTTTGGAAAATCAGCCATTAAAAACTGGACCTACGGTAATCTTTTGCTTGTCCTGAACGATTGGCAAAAGCTACAGAAACGGTCAATAGATAGCTGCACTCTACGCATAAAACCACGTCTTATAAAAGTACTCGCAAGAGTCCATAATTTATTCCTTTATATTATAGAAGAAGAGTAAGCCACTAGAGGGCTTCTCTTCTTGGCATTGCGTAACGGTGCTCCGACCACAATACGCGAATGTTCCCCCGTTTGGTGGGGGGGTCGACAAGCATACCCCCTCCCCGTTTGATGGGGGGGTATGCAAAAGGGGTCCCCGTTTGGTGGGGGGGGATATGCAAAAGGGGTCCCCGTTTGGTGGGGGGGTATGCAAAGGGGTCCCCGTTTGGTGGGGGGAGTATGCAAAGGGGTCCCCGTTTGGTGGGGGTATGCAAAGGGGGTCCCCGTTTGGTGGGGGGGTAGGCAGAAAGGGGACCCCGTTTGGGGGGGGGTCGCCAAGTCCGGCTAAGATTGGACGAATCTGATTGGCTGTTCGCGACCCCCCCCCAAACGGGGACCTCCTTTGTCTAACCCCCCCACCAAACGGGGACCTTTCATTGCTACCCCCCCCCCAAACGGGGACCTCTCTTTTGCTACCCCCACCAAACGGGGACCCATTTGCGAATAGAACAAAAACTACCGTAATCCTCTGCTCTACCCCCACCAAACGGGGAGGGGGTCTCTGCAATCTGATTGGCTGTTGGCTACCCACCACCAAACGGGGACCTCTTTTCTGCTACCCCCCCACCAAACGGAGGGGGGGTATGCTTTGTCGAAGAGAGCTACCCCCCCACCAAACGGGGGAACATTCGCGTATTGTGGTCGGAGCACCGTTACGCAATGCCATGAAGAGAAGCCCTCTAGTGGCTTACTCTTCTTCTTATATATAGTGCAATTATGCACTCTTGGTACTCGCATGTTTCTATCATCTACAGTAAGCTCAAAAAACTTGCCACAAAAACAGCAAATTTTGCTAAAAATGGCCATTTTTCATAATTTGCACATTCTTTTGATAATTTCTCACTCATTATGTGGTAAAAAATCACCAAACTTGGCAGATTTATTAATATATCTATGTCTGTCACATAATGTGGCCAAAACAAATGCGTCAATATTGAACATGCTGCTGTGGCGGCACCTTTGATCTTTATAGGTGACAAATGTCAATTTTAAAATTTTTCCAAATATAGACAAAATGGGTATCAATCGATAGCTAATGGAACGAGGAGCAACTTTTCTCATACAACCATGGGTCTAAAATGTTGTCTGTGCAAGACAAAACGAGTTAAAGTTATACTGGACAGTCCTGCAAGGTTAGCTCAGTGCAGCACTCAAGCATGCATTATGAACGCCTGGATAGCTGGCCTTGAGCCACGTCTGCATTTATATATTACCTTAAGGCTTTAATTTGGTGTATCGGTTAACCCTGTTGTCGGTCGCGTTTGGTCTCCACCTGACCTTGCAGGGCTCATCACCGGAATTTTTAAGTTTTCCGGCTTTGAACCTGAATAACTCTGTCACAGTTTGATTTCGAACGCTAATATTCTAAGTTAGTTTTGAGAACATATGGGGGCATATTGTGTGTGAAAATGAGCGAAATCCGTGACTATCGATTTTTGACCAAAGTGATCCCCCCCTTAAGGTGGTGGTATCCTTTTGTGCAGTGCTTTTGTGGTGATTTTTTTGAAACGCTATAACTTTCGCAATTTTGGGAGTTGCAAAGAGCTTTATACATCGTTTTAAAGTTTATTATCTCTACATTCACATGAGCTTACAGAACTGGCAAAATTAGCAAAAAAATAGCAGAAATTTTCTGACAAGCTGACATCTAACAGGATGAATATAGACCAAAAGTTTTTGAACATCGATTTCTCAAAACTGAAGAATCAGCCAAAAGTTCTTTTTGTGCCACGATATGAAGGTCATATGGGCCGAGGGTCGTTTTTTTGGATTTGGCTCAGCAGGTCTTAACGGTCGAGAAAATCGGCCAAATGCACAGTAACACGAAATTTCGCAACTTCGCATTGAGTTTTCTTGCTACTCAATATGTTTTAGCCCAAACCAAGAAAAACGTTCCTCCGCAGAAGTGCAAATTTCGTTTCTGCCGAAAATCTCCGGAATCTGTCGAGTAGTTTTTGAGAAATCGATGTTCGAAACAAAATAATCGCAGTTTTGCTAAAATGGTTTTCCGGCCAAATCTTTAGCTGAAAGCAATAAAGTCCGGCTAATAGGCATTCATAAAATGTGCATTTGGACGATGTATCGATTGAGTATAACTAAGCCAATTTTGTCCTTAACATGTGGCAGTAATTTTGAAAAAACTGATTTCCTCGAAAATGGCCATTTTTTGACCGTAAAAACAGTTTTTTGCTTATACTGACTTAACCACTGGAGATAGCTCAAAGGTTGTAAGAGCAAAAATGTTCGTTTTCGAGTCCTCTTTCCAGCCATACCAACCAATCCCGTGTCTTGTCTACCTACTGGGAGCTTAAGGCCAAAAACCAAAACTTTCCTATCTTTTGGCATAGAAATACGGGACTGGTCCTAAAATGTTAAAGACCACGGAAATAGGTTATTTCGTAAGTTTTAGCCCTTTGCGTAAAGGATTAAAGCCGTAGGAGTCAAAAATACCCGAAAGGAAACCAGCACCTTAAGTTGTTTTGACCAACCTTACAAAGACCATTAGCACCGACCCTGCAGTGACCATTATCACCGACCCGTGGATGTCAGCTAAACATCGTAACTGTCCGGTAACTACTTCCCCCAAGGCGGGCCGTCTGGACTATGTAGGTTAGTAGACCCACACTAGGCTAGCTTACACCATACCTAAGAGTAGATCTCCATCTTCTCGCCGTCTGCTCCAAATGTGTGTTAGGTATGTTTTTCGAAACCACGCTAGTTCAAATATCATAAAATGTTTCGAAAAAATGAAGATGTTTTGCAAATTTTGACAAAAAATTGCAAATTTTAATAAAAAAATTAGCGTTCATTTTTCAAACATTTTGCGATATTTGAACTCGCGCTCAAATCGCCCACACCAAATTTCAGCTCATTTGAATCGATATTAAAACACAACTTGAATGAAAATAATAGTCCTAGCTAACAGCTTTTGCTAATTGCATTCAAATTTTATAATTCAAAAATCTAATAATTTGACAATTTCGTTGTGTTAAAGAAATTCAATGAGTGCGCCTACCGTAATTTTTGCCGATTTAAATTCGCCCATTGTACAAAAACATGCAAGAAATTTTTAACAACGGACAATAAGTAGTCTGTAAAATTCAAACGGAGTTAAATAACTCAGTACATTTTTCTGAAGTGTTGGAAAAATTTCTAAAATGTGTTGGTATACTATACATCTTGATTTGACACAACTTGCAACTTTGGCGACATTTGACAAAAACTAAGTCCACTGTAACAATTTTTAAAGATTAAAAATGATTGAAAACCAACTTGGACAAAATGTTGTGCTGTTTCTTTAATGCGGGATAAAAACGGATTAAAATAGCTTTCGTTTAATTACAATTTTTAATCCTTGAATTAAACAAATTAATACAGCTCGTTTAATCCACCCAAAGTTGCAATCCGCCAACTTTGTCGTTTACTTGTTGCTGCTAAAGATAAAACAGTTGAAAGCGAAATAAAATTGTCTTTAAAGAAAATAACAGTGATCTGTTAAACCCCAACTCTTTCCATTTTTTAATCCCGTAATAAAAAAAACCGGATATGGCAAATATTAATCTAAATTAATTAAAGGAACTGGATTAAATTAATCCATTGCTCGTTTAACCAACTGGATTGAGAAATTTAGTCAAATTTATCCGAGTCTTACGCAGTCCACAATCTAATCTACGTCTTGAAAACCAGGGCACAAGTCGGTCATTAAATTTTTGCAATACTTTTGAAAACCCAGACAAACTTGCAATTTGGAAATTTTGAACGAAACTGCCAGAATTTTGGAGCACTACAAAACCGGCAAAATACTGCCGACTGGAAACTGAACATGGAAATAGGCTTGGAACATGGGCCAAAATGACTGCTGACGGCAAACAAGGCAATTTAATATAGATTTGCCGATATACCAGAATACATGCCAGAACAGCAATTCTGGAAATTGAGAATGTTGCTCAGAAATGCCAAAACAAATTTCTGCATCGCGGCCCGTACTGTATTTTGAAACGAAAACTCTGGAGAAATACTGAATGAGATGCGGCAAGTCTATCAGGTAAATATACAAACTTGAAAATAGGTTAGCCAACATTAAATACTACGTTAAAACGAAAGACAAGAACAGAAGCTTAACAACTGCACTAAAAACGCAGCGCCAAATTAGGCAATGACATCTGTAACAAAAGGGTTTTTTATCCGAAGATGAAAAGAGGAGTCCCTGGCCACAGAGCGACAGAGGCAGACGGCAGGAAGATGGAGATCTACTCTTAGGTATGGTGTAGCGAAATTTTAGTGTACCCAACCTACATTTTCTCCGCGGGGAGCGTTGCGGACGATTTTTGACTGACGACGAGATGAGGCAGGTCGGGGTGCTAATGGTCTTGTAGGTTGAGTCAAAACAACCCAAGATTGTGACACCACTCGGAACATTTTGACTCCTCGCGCGAGAACAAAACTTACGAATAACCTATTTCCGTGGTGTAACTGGGCAGGACGGATCCCGTATTTCCGTGCCAAGCGGTAATTTGGTAGAGGAAGAGGCAACATTTCGCTGCGGCCACGAGCTATCTCCAGTGGTTAAGTCAGTATAAGCAAACTGGAATGAAAATGGCCGTTTTTCGGAAATCAGTTTTTCCAGTACTGCCTACATGTTAAGGACACAAAAATTGGCAATTCCTGCAGAAGCTCACATTTTTATGGTGCTTATTAGCCGGACAAAATTTGGCCGAAATTTGCTAAAACTGCGATTATTTTGTTTCAACATCGATTTCTCAAAAACTGCTCGGCAAATTCCGAATTTTCGGCAAAAACGGAAGCAGGAAGTTTCGGTAAGTTTGGCCACTGCCGACCTAGGACAAGACACCAACACGAACCTTGATCTCGGCCGCGACAGCTTCATATAAAATGACACCACGTGGTCAGTTTTGAGAAATCGTTCAAACATTGTTGGATGTCAACTTGCCGTACTGTTTGCTAATTTGCAGTTCTGTGACGTTGCCGCCACCTTTGGGGGGGGGGATCCGCCGAAATCGGTCCACAGTTTCGCTTGTTTTCACGTGTATTTTATATGTTCTCAAAACTAACTTAGAATTATTAGCGTTCGAAATCAAACTGTGACGGAGTTGCCAGGTTGGGAGGCAAAAATTCCGGTGTTGACTTTCTGGAAGGTGCTGGCAAGCCGGTACGCAAATTAAAGCCTTAAACAATATATAAATGCGAGATAACTCCAAACTGCCACGTAGCAGTGCTGCACTGAGCCAACCTTGCAGGACTGTCAATTATGAAGCGAATCTGCACGAACATTTTAGACCCATGGTGTATGAAAAGTTGCTCACCACGTGGCTATCGATTGGTACCCATTTGTATATTTGGAAAAATTTTAAAATTGACATTTGTCACCTGGAAGGAACCGCCACAGCAGCTCATGTTGTCTGCATTCCGATTATGAACTTTGAGACCCGTAGATCTCGGCAAATTTTGGTGATTACGGCAAATTGGCATTTTTAGCAAAATTTAGCGGCAGAATTTGACCGCATGCGAGCACCAAAATGTACACTATATAT